>MJUU01009760.1:18079-30088 GCA_002080025.1 Modiolus philippinarum
CCCCCCCCCCCCCTGAAAATCAAATGGTCCGTGCCTAATGTATAGTCTCTGTCGAGTCCCCCCACCCCACAAAAAAAGACAAAACAAAAACGTAGCCTACATCTTTTCCTCAAAAACAAAATGTTTTCAATGATGAAATTTCCGTTTTAATGGTGTAAATTTTATATAGGATCATCGATTTAATTTCGCCGGAATTAGAGTGTTGAATATAGAATAGGCTCATCAAAAATTGATTTCGGCTGTCAAATTAGCGACCTCGTCGATAGAGGTTATGATTTTAAGCGTGCTTTGAATGATGAACCACTATTCAGCGATATTATTACGATATCATTAACACCAACTCCGTGTCCATATAAAAAATTGGGTGCGTATAAATTCAGCGACATCATCACTTCAGCGACTATCACTTCAGCGACATATTTTGAGTAATTCCGTATATCATTTCAGCGACGTTTTTTCTATGTATAATATATGAATTCAGCGACCCTGAATGTTAAATAAATCATATAAAAGGATAAAATGATACAACTTTGTATAGAGTAATAAAGTATATGTACATTGATGTAAATTTTCTAATAAGGTCAAGTAGATAGAGTACCAGTTAGAGGTAGTTCTCGAAGGTAAATCAACGTCAATGAATACGGGATTGTCTTGCCTGGAACTTTTTGTAGTTGAAGGCGGAAATAGATAAAAGTACATATTTTCCAATATAAACAAGCTATAAATTGACGTGAAGTGTCCAATAACTTTAAATTTAAATTTATTGAAAATTGCAGACAAAGAACCCATTTGGGTTATGGCAATACAAACATATATCAAACAAAAACGTAATGTAATAAAACAAATACAGTGAAGATATCTATCAGCTAAGGGTCTCCTCTCCTCAGTTCTAATGACTGTCTAATAAAAGAGACAACTGTATTTATATCTTCAGGTGTTGATGGGCTAAGGATAATAGCTAGTTGCTGGTGAAAAGTTTTTAAACTAAACTCATTATTATTTTTATTAAATTTTGTTATAAGATTTGTTCGAAGTTGATTATTAATTTTACAGTTAAAGAAAAAATGTATTTCGTTTTCTACTATATTGCAGAGTTTACATATTCTTTGCTGCCTAGGAATCTTTTTGTATCTTCCTAATTCAATTAATAACTCGTGATCGCTAACTCTAAATTTAGTCAAAATTTTTCTTGTTTCTTTATTTGGGTGGTTTAAATAAAAAGTTTCTATATTTTCATTAAAATATTTATAAAGGAAGTTTTTGTTGTCTTCATTTAATGATTGAATTTTTGTTTTTACAAGGTTATTATAATATTTTAAGACTGTGTTTTTAATACTCTTCTTTAGTTTTGGGTGTTTTCCTTAGTTTTACAATTATTTAATTGTTCTATATCTAGTTTGTTTTCTTTTATAATTTCATTGGCATCTATATCTAGTTTGTTCTCTTTTATAATTTCATTGGCATATGTGTACCATGAGTAAGTTCCTTCTTTATCTAAAAGTTTAGTTAAATTAAAAGCTTCGATGAGAAGTGGATTTAATCCATCATTATTTAGTCTCGAGAAGTACAAAATGGATTGATATTTGATAACAGATTCCACTGGTAACAATCCAATTTCTTGTCTAACAACAAATTTTTGTACCAAGTGTACTTTTAATAAAGTTTAAATGTATTTTTTCAAAGGGGGATTTATCAATAAAAGACAATTCATCTACAGTTCTATTGTTTTTAGAGCTCTAATTTTGGCTCTATATATTTGTATATATGTATCCATAAAACAAATTTCTGAATTATATGTTAATATAGGTCGAATAAGCATTTCGAATAATTTACATGAAGCTTTTACAGGTATTTTACTAAAATTTGAGGTATAGGACTTTATGGAAAACAGAACTTTTCTAGCCTTGTTTGCCAAGTCTTGACTACAGATAGTCAGATTTCCATTTCTAGAAATAACACAGCCCAAGTATTTGTATTCATTAACATTTTCTATTTGTTCACTTTTATATTTTATAAAAGATTTATCCACTTTACCTGGGTTGTTCTGAAAAATCATGGTTTTAGATTTATTAACATTAACTGTCAATTGCCATTTGTCACAATATTCAGACAGTGAATTTAGGCTATATTGTAAGCCATCAGCTGTTTCAGATATAATAATTAAGTCATCTGCAAAGAGCAAACTTCCTAAGTTTGAATCAATCAATTTAATAGGTGTGCAATTCTTTTCTAAGAATATTTCGCTAATATCATTAATAGAAATATTAAATAAAATAGACCTCATACAATCCCCTTGTATGACACCTTTATTTACATTAAATGGTTTTGAGAACATATCTTTGTATTTGAAGGAGTTTTCAGTATTTTCAAATTGTTTTTTAATGATATTTAATAAGTTTTTTCCAATACCAAGTTTACCTAATTTGTAAAATAAGCCCAATTTCCATAAAGTATCGAAGGCTTTCTTGAAGTCGATAAAACAGACATAAAGTTTCTTTTTATTTTTATGGAGATATTTGTTAATAATAGACTTTAGTATAAATATACTATCCGAAGTTCTATGGTTTTCTCGAAATCCAAATTGAGACTCATTATAATTGTTTTCCATACACTTTATGAGTCTGTTACTCAATACAGCACTCAACACTTTGGAAAGACAGCTCATTAGAGATATCCCTCTATAATTACTTAAATTACTTTTATCACCAGACTTATGGATAGGAATTATAAATGACCTTTCCCAGATTTTGGGATAGTAATCTGTTTTTAAGATTACATTAAATAATTTTGTCATCGATTTGATTGTTACTGGGGCACTAAATTAAATTATTACATTCATTATGTTATCTGGGCCACTTTAAATTTCTTATAATACGTTTAACTTCGGTTATTGTTATAGGTTGGTCTGTAAGTTCATTATAAACAATGTTTTTTTTCCATATTATGGAATTCTTTTATTATTTTCTTTTCAAAATCTTTATTAATAGTATACAGTTACCCTGATTCTTAAAATGTTCTTCTAATTGGGTAAGGTTTTTGAATATGTCTTCACTTTGAGAGTCCCTTTGCCCTGTTTTTCCTTTCATTTCTTTTAGTATATTCCAGTATTCTTGTGAATTATCACATAAAGCATTTTCTATTTTATTATATAATTTTTCTTGGTATTTAAGTTTATTTTGTTTAACTGTCTTTTTTAATGTTTTTAAAAGGTTGTAGTATCTTGTTCTGTACTCATTTACATTAATATTTAATATATTTTCTTTTATCTTTCTACCCAAAAAATTGATTTGATGTTTTAATTCTGTTATAGTGTCATCTGACCATGGCTTTTCTTTTCTTTTCTTTTGACTTTTTGTCTTCTTTACATAACATATTTTTGTAGTAAGTTTTGTGAGAATTTCATTAATAATAAGTTTATTGGTTGCCTCATCAACACCATTTTTATTTTCACTGAATGATTCAGTTTCAAAGTTGACTATTTCATTTATCAATGTTTTATCAGAAAGACAACATTCGCCACATGAAAACTGTAGAATAAATTGTTTATTTGACGAAAAACCAGATCCCTAGAAACGCAGATCGATCATAAAAGTATGAAAAGAAGACCTCATGGGTGGGTTCAAGTACAGACTTAACAAAACTTCCATGACCACCCATCTTCGAATACAGAAAGGTACACAGATATTTTTTTCGAAAGTCTACACAACTGTCAATTTTAAGATGATCAATACGTTTATTCTATGGACAATAATACGTTTATTCTATGGACAATAAATTTGTCAATATAAATAATATATATCCTGCAAAAATTCCTACTCCACCTTCTTGTTTTACAGGTAAATGTCGCTGAATTTAAAGTATTAAATGTCGCTGAATTTATATGCTTTTTGTCGCTGAAATGATAATGTCGCTAAAATGAAAAAAGTGGGAAATGTCGCTGAATTTATCTTCTCCGAAAAAATTATATCAATAAACAAGAAATTTCTTTTGCAACATTATATAAATTTTTCATTAAAATTGTAGGAAAAATTGCTTGATGCAATAACAGTTAGAATTTAAAAAACAATAAATAGTTTTACATTCATCACTATTTGCCAAAATTATGGTTTGATTTTATTTTTAAAATGCTTGGATTTGTAGATGAGTCATATACCACAACTTTACCAATATCATCTACCACTGTCGAAAAAATGTATTGAAATTTTTTGATACTTCTGTAGTGTCATTTATTATTTTATTATTTCCACAAAGAATTTTTTTCTCCCCCAGATATAGACTTTTTAGAGAAAAAAGGCTTCATGGTTTGCCAAAATTCATTGTTTTTGCACCTCCAGAGAAGCGTTCCAAAAACATTTTCTTATAGATTTCTTTTTAAGTTTGTTAACGGGGATTCCTTTATGTTTTCTAAATTTTCCCAACAGAAAACAGCAAATAAAAGTCAACAGCATACTGAGCAGCTGGGCTTACATTCATAAAGGGGTACCTCAAGCATCTATAGTGTGCTTTCTCCTGTTCAATATCTTTATTAACGATATATTTTTGTTCATCGAAAAAAGGTACTTTCAGCAAAACCCTAGTTGATTGTGACATGCAATTGTAATGTTCGGCCATTGTAAGTGTTTCCTGTTATCTTTCCGTCATTAACTTTAAGTAGTAAGTAAGTAAGTAAGTATTTTTTTTATTTTCCAATCAGGGGCCCATAAAGAGCATATAATTAAACAACTCTTCATTCACACACATTTCTCTCATACTTCTCTCATACTGATTATGATTGATTATGAAATGACGAACCAAATTATCTATAATAAACACACAAAGATATTAGAATATTGAATATCAAAATATTTAATATTGCAGCTGGGAAATGGAATATATAAACCGGAAACCATAGAGGGGTCCACAAATGCAAAGCAACAATAATAATTTTTTTTTTATTAAAACATTTAAGTAAAAATGTTGACAACAATATATTATTTTTTTCATTTTCATTTGTAAGTAACCAAAAGAATTTGTTGAAAGGGAAATAAACTTTTTGTTACTTTTTCAATCTCAGTGAAAAATATTTCTCTGTCTGTCATATATAAAGGACATTCCAAGAGGAGGTACTGTATATAACTACGACGATGATAATACTCTGTCTTTTGTAGTCCCAATTATGATTATCTCATATCAACTTAAGGATGTAGTAAGGTGAAGATTTTGCAATTTGTAAAAGTCATTCGGATTTCTCTGATTTTATCCATTATTAATATGTAAAATATTTTGCCCCATTACACCCAATTTTCTAGTCATCAAAGTCTTCAGAAGCTCATTTTAAGTCAGTAAGCAAGATTTTATTAGATTGTAGATTTTCCTTCCATGTGAAATAAATCAATATTGCGTCCATGCTATACTAAGGTAAAAGTCCAAGAGAGCCTTTCCCACCATTTTTTAAAATGTGAAATATCTTGAAAACAAGGCCCATAACCTATCAATATTTTTAGCTTATTTTATTCCTTTAACAATGCTCTTTCCATTTAGGGTATCAATTTAAAATCGTAGATTTATAAAATTTCACCTTACTACATCCTTAATTAAGAGTTTGATCGAATGGTTTGAAAATAATAACAAATAAGGTTCAGGTGTTAGCGGTGGGTAAACAACATATAATAAAAACCCGTGAATTTACGCTTACTTGTGAAATTACTGTTTTGATTACCAATTAATTTCGATTCTCAGGATATTAGTAACATCTGAATGAAGGCAACACATGAACTCAATGTTCTCAAACGCATGGGTTCTTATTTAAATAGACTAAATAAATTAACTATTTTTCACTCATCCATTCTCAGTATAATTTTAACGGTCCTTTGGCACGGCATTTCTGCACAGAAAAAAATCAAAAATTAGAAAAAGTGCAAGAAAAAGCACTTCGTTTCATTTATGAACATTATATCAGTTCTTATAAACAAAGCACACAGTTCTCCAAGCAATGGAGGGTTTAAATAAGAAAGAGTTCAGGTAAGGTGTTTATGATAACGTCATAATAAAAAAATAACTGAATCCTTAAATACAATACAATACAATACAAATTAATTAGCGCAAACTCATGATACAGTACATGGTTAAGGCACAGTAGTAAGAAAAAGAGAAATGATGTACAAACGTAATACATGTCCAATATGAAAAAGAAAGAAAATGGGGTAAATGTCAAGGAGACAACATCCCATATCCAGGTTAAAACGACCCAAAACATAGCAGCTAGGGGTCACCGTACGGTCTTCAACACAGTGAGGAACCTCACACCATATGGCCCCAAAAAGGTCAAAAAAAGAGTGAATAAATCAATGGAAACCACATACTTAGTATTTAATATTATTAACACTTAATATCCTTTAATAAATTGTGAAAATAGTGATATATAACAGTTGATAAACATGTTATGTGACAAATCCTTTCCTCATCTCAAAACATTCCGAAATAAATGTATCACTATTTTTGTCTCGCCCGCGACGAAAGGCGCGGAAAGCGAGACATAGGCGTGCAAAGAATGACCACGGCGACGGCGTTAACTTTTACTAAATACAGGATATTTTGAAAACCCTTTGATGTAGGAACATCATATTTGGTCCAGTGGTAGTACTTATCAAGTGCTACCTGACGGGCATAACGTCATGTGACCTTGACCTCAATTTCATGGTCTAGTGGCCACGTTAAGTTTTTCTGCTTAAGTCCATTTCTCATTAACTAGAAGTGGTAGGTTGATAATATTTGGTATGTAGGTTGGTCTTTGGTAGTATATTTCAGTCTGGCAGGTGACTTTTGTCCTTGATCTCAATTTAACGGTCTAGTGGACACGTTGAGTTTTTCTGCTTAAGTCCATTTCTCAATAACTAGAAGTGGTAGGTTGATAATATTTGGTATGTAGGTTGGTCTTGGGTAGTACATGTCAGTCTGGTAGGTGATTTTTGTCCTTGACATCAATTTCACGGTCTAGTGGCCAAGTTAAGTTTTTTCTGCTTAAGTCCAATTCTCAATAACTAGAAGTGGTAGGCTGATAATATTTGATGTGTAAGTTGGTCTTGGGTGGTACATGTCAGTCTGTTAGGTGACTTTTGTCCTTGACCTCAATTTCACTGTCAAGTTGGCCACGTTAAGTTTTTCTGCTTAAGTCCATTTCTCAATAAATAGAAGTGGTAGGCTGATAATATTTGATGTGTAGGTTGTACTAAATATTTGATACTTAAAAACGAAATTTAACTTTTTAATGGAAGACGATTTAACTCAGTTCGACATGCAACATTATTAGCTTTGCAATGTACACCAAGGATTTATTTTATGAATTTAAAGCATAAGGTTATGTGTCTTTCACTGCAGTATGTCATAATGGGTAAAAATAATGTATCAAAAAGTTTTTCTAGTAATTCGCATTATTTAGTTCAGTTACCCTTTTTATTTCAAAATACGCTCTTCTTGCTTTTTCCATTAACGTATTGATGTCATTGATGGCTAGGATAAGAGTTGCCATTACATTTGACGGAACCTACGGAACAACGGTCGGAAAAATGAGGGTTACACTAAAGACCTGAACGCGGACCTGAAAAGACCTGAATAGACCTGAAAATATGTTAACTGGTTGACTAAAATAATCATAACTCTTTTATTTCTAGATGGATTTTTATCATTTTTGGCTTTTTTAAAAGACGAAATAATATTCTTTTTTATGTAATTTAATGATACCAAAGCCATATAGGCATTTAAGTGAATTCATTTTCTTTTATAATTTAATGATACCAAAGCCATGTAAGAAGTTAATATGACACTCTTGTGAATAAGATCTCATTATCGCTGTCAAAACAAAGTGTGCCTATACATACACCATCAGGAAATCCAGTTATCGCCTTCAATTACCAAATAGCCTGATTGCAGGTGACAAGTAATTAGGGCACGCAATACACTTATAGAGAAACATAACAAATTCAATTTAAATTTATTTCATAAGAACACAAATAAGCACATTGACCTTAGAAAGAAATTATTCGGAAAACATAAAGAAATTTCGGTAAAGTAACTGATGAATTATCCGTTCCGTTCCGTTCAGGTCCGCTTTTTTTACATAAATTTATCAGTTAAACTAAAAAAACTTTTTTATACTATAAAAGGACATATTGGCCATCTTTAAATAAAACATAAATTAAAAAAAAACTGCCCAGAAATAAAAAAGGTATGTTTATTTTCAAGTTCACCAAGCCTTCCAGTTCTCCGTTCAGGTCCACTTTTTGACCAAAGAATGTGTATTGCCAAATTTTTTTACATATTTAAAAACGCCGTTTATTATACTTTAATAAAGTCATTTGAATATATCTTTAATAAAATTTAAAAAGGAAAAATAAATAATAAAAAAAAAATTAGGATTTTTTTGTAAAGTAAGTCATGAGTTATCAGTTCCGTTCAGGTCTTTTCATTTTTCCGTTCAGGTCCGCTTTTTGACACCAAAATCAAGTTAAATCATTTTTTTTTCATATTCTAAAAGAATATTATTTCGCCTTTAAGCAAAGCTAAAAATGCAAAAAATCCGTTCAGAAATAAAAAAGTTATGTCCATTTTAATATCTACCCACCCATTTTCAAGTTCCTTCAGGTCTTTCAATTCTCCGTTCAGGTCCAACTTTTGAAATGAAAAAAATGTGTATTGCCAAAATTTTTTACAGATTCAAAAACTTAATTTATTATACTTTAATAAAAACAAAATTTATAAAAGAAAAATGGAAAAACACAAAAGTTATAGATTTTTTTGTAAAGTAAGTGGTGAATTATTTTTTCCGTTCAGGTCTTTTCATTTATCCGTTCAGGTCCGCTTTTTGGCATCAAAATTATGCCGAATCAAATTTACTTTTTCATATTCTAAAAGAATATTATTTCGTCTTTTAAAAAAGCCAAAAATGATAAAGATCCATCCAGAAATAAAAAAGTTATGATTATTTTAGTCAATTGGTTAACATATTTTCAGGTCTATTCAGGTCTTTTCAGGTCCACTTTCAGGTCTTTAGTGTAACCCGAAAAATGAGGACATAATTTAGATTAACTTCAAGAAGCCAACCGGAAGTACCAGTAACCGAAGAAATATTGTGCACTTTTCTGTCAATCATGTCAATATTGTGATGATAATTGTCTTTGTATTGTTATAAGGTGAGCATGCATCTTATAACTAATGGTTCATCCACTAATTGTGTTGAAAACTGAGTAAAACATTATATGTTATTCGGGAATCTTCACAGGGGATTTATGGCCTGAGCCGTCAGGCGAAGGGGATATAGGGCACAGACAGGGAATATGAACCCGTATCCCCTGTGAAGCCCGAATAACTTTTATATTCTGCTAGAAGTGCTATAATTTTTCTTTTAGGGGACGACCATTTGATTCTGAGGGGGAGGGGCCTGGCAAATTTGGTCGAGCCAGATTATTTATTTTCACAATTTTGCGGGCCAGAATATTTATTTTTCGCTGCTTTGCGGCGAGAATTTTTATTTTCAATAACATAATCCTATCGTAACCAATAAATCTAAGGTCAGATTATTTTTTTACGTGGATGTGCAGGCCAGATTATTTATTACCAACTTTTTCAGGGACAGAATATTTATTTACAAAATCTGCCAGGCCACCCCCCCCCCCTTCAGAATCAAATGGTCGTCCCCTTAGAAGCGTTTAAAAATTGTGGTTTTGCTACAATGGGGATACGGTCTCATATCCCCTGTCAAGGTAACCAATCAAATTGCAGGATTTACCTGGATATTTCACTTCATCAGAATATAGGTACAGTATCGACCGTGAACTGACAAGAGCAGTCTTTAGTTTACCAGTTCTGGAAAACTCTTCCTATATATTCAACCGAAAATTGGCCAAAATTTTAATGTTATATTTTTAAAATGTTTTTGATAATTTGTGCGCTATACAGTGTAAACAACACATATATAAATTTTTATTAAAATCTGTAGCCAAAGAAGAAAGTTTTACTACGTTTACCAAATTCGATTTCGAGATCATCCGGCCTTACAACAGTCCGGCCCTATGCCAGTCCGGCCTTATGACAATCCGGCCTTGGTCTATCCGTCCCTATATTGCTAATTGATACTATATCGTTGTTTTGTTTGATTTGGTCATGATATCGTAATATTTATTGTTCAGACTTATATTGACGCATTTAAATGGAAATTGGTTCTCCAGAATTGCTGCAAAATAAAGGAACGAAGGAGTTTTAACCATTTACGAATTAAAACGTAAACAGTGAGGGGTATAGCCTCTAAAATGTATACCAAGTTTATTTTTATTTGAGATGTTAGAAATACCTATATGTAAGAAACAATTGTTGAAGAATGCCGAATGAACAAACCCAAGGAAGATTAAATAAGCCATTCAAAGTCCAGATGCACGCAAATATGAGAACACCAGAAATAAAAGACCAAAGTCACGACACAAATATACTAAATATAACACTTAAAACTTCAGATCATGAGTATGCTTTCCATCTTCCGAGATATAAAATTGGCATATGAAGTTGATTTTTTTCTTATAGCAAAAACAAATTCAACTTCTTATAAATAATTTTCGCGGAAAACAACAGTAATACATAATATATCGAAAGGCTGGATCGACTTTTAAGACGGGGCCGGATTGGAATGAGGCCGGAAAGTACAGGGCCGGATAGACAGGGACGGATTTGTCATAAGGCCGGAACGTCTTGTTACCACCAAATTCTCTTATCCGGCGTGACATCACAAAGTTCAATTGACCAATCAGATCAGTCGATATTAATCTTATACCCCCAACATAGGCGGTGACGCGATCGATGTTTTCTATATAATCTATGTAAAAAATTGATATTTTAAATTGTAATATATTTGGTGTTATAATACAGTACAGAAAGAGACATACCATAACTAATCACTGTGTAGTGGGGATGTCTAGGAAAGTGATGGGGATTAATTTTTACCTTGAAAAATTGTTACTTGGGGCAATAAAACTCAAGTTATGTCAAGATATATCCTGTTTTACAGGTAAAAATATAATTAAGCAGGCTGACTTCAAAGAAATTACAGGTAAAACAGGTAATAAAATTAAATCCTTTCCACTATGTTTTATTGCTTTTGAGTCTATCACAGTGATAGTATGTCTGTGATTTTATGTCTAAAGGATTAAAATGTATGTCTCTCCTAGTGATTTGTTATGTTATGTCTCTTTCTGTACTGTACCTTTGATCTTGAAATTCAGATATGATATTTATATTGATGTTCCAAATGCATAATCCGAGTTTCATTAAAATATCTTGAAAAATGAATGAATAAATCAAAGTTGAAGTTACTTAGATATATAGTGAAATGTGGTCATTTTCACCTCCTCCACAGGTAAAGTGCCCGGATGTCCGGATAAGAGAATTCTGTAACTCATGAGATAAGGGTTTAAATAGTGATATCTCATGGCTTTGGTTAAAGCCTTGTCATTTTGTTTTCCATAGATGGATTTTGATATCCGTAGGCAGAATTTTAGAAAATCATGTATTTTACCTTTTGAAAGTATTTAGAGAATGCCAATAGACGATTTTCATATTTACGGGATGACCGCCATTTTAGCATGTTTTTCAAAGGGACGTTACTCGCTAACACCCGACAACCTGGTTTTTGGTCTCATTAGGTATAGGAAAATCAGTAAATATTTATTTTCGAAACAGATAAGATTTTCACTTTAGTAAATACCCAAATAATTTTTTTTAAAGACAATCAAGATATTACCCCCACCCTAATAATCGATGTCTTCATATTTGAACTTTACTGCTGCCCCTTGTTACTATGGAACCGTAAACAAGACTGTCGGGTCAGTAGGTTACTTCCCTTTGTTGAAAACGTTATAAAAACGGAGTCAGAGTCGGGACAAGAAATGGATATGAAAATGGTCTATTTTTAGCTCACCTGGCCAAAGGCCACGTGAGCTTTTGCCATCACTTGGCGTCCGTCGTCCGTCCGTAAACTTTTCACAT
>MJUU01009763.1:0-15679 GCA_002080025.1 Modiolus philippinarum
TGTTTTGTCCGGGTTAAGCTTGAATAGCCAGTTGTCACTCCACTTTTTTTAGATTAGACAGGTCAGTATTTACCATTCCTTGTAAAGTTGGTAAATCTACAGATGAATGTCCAAGAGAAGTATCATCTGCAAAACGTCTACAAATTCAGACGGTATGATCAGCAAAATCATTCACATAAATCTCAAATAATAGAGGCCCAAGCAATTTATTTTAACTTACGTAATATATTTAAACGTATTTGGATGATATCCCTTTTACCTCTAACCGAGATATATTTTTCAATCAAGGTGAGGGGAAAATAAATCATACCATGAGAATAAAAATAATTTCCAAAAACACATCATTTGCATTGGTTATAAATATATTTGTTCATATTTTTCCTCTTCTTATATTATTAGTCAATTCAGTTTACTTGGAGTGCATAAAGAAAAAATGCAATGATTTTTAACACGTTTTTATTTAATCGGCACAATAAAAAGTCAGTCATTCTAACCAATATTTATTCTGTGTAATAACAGTAATCGCTTCTTTATTGCATTTTGGCCAATCTTGATGGTGAGCAAATCTGTCAGCCAGTATATTACAAGAGGCCACAAATGTACATACTAGTTCCTGTAATCTACAAAGGGACGGGATCAGCATTTTTCATTCAATATCCAAACCGCGGGATGAAAAGTGATGGCAAGAAATAACAGTGTTTTGGTTTACTGTGCTGTAATTTGTTATCAATTAACTCAAAACTAAATTAGAGGATTAGGGAACAGTAGAGAAGCACTAGAGCTTGTTACGCCCATCTAAACAATTACTTCTGGACAGTCCTTTATCATGTGCCTTTCATTCAAAATAATACTAGTACAAATTATAGTTCGGAAATAAAGTTGATAATTAATTAGCCTTATAGATGTGTGTTTCAGTGCTTAACTATGTCAATAAAGAAATATGCCGAAATTCGGACTTTTAACTGACACGTTTGTTTTTATCATAGTAATAAATGGATTTCGACTTCCTGATTTATGACACTTTTGCACTATCATGTTGATTGCAGGAAACTGGCCGTTTCATACATGCTTAAATATTGTTCGTTGTGAGTTTAACCGTTACCATGATGTCACAGAACAAAACCTGATAGTGCAGGGGTGACACTACACGCAACAAAAACAAATAATTGGGGCATATTTTTCATATACAGGACTCAATTTTCGGCTATTTAAAATTATCCTTTTGATCTTTTCCTCTTGAATTTTTAGAGCATAATTATATATTATATATTGAGTGATCGATTGTTTTTTTTTTCTTTTTTTTTGTTGTTGTTGTTGTTGCTGTTGTTGTTTATCACTAATTTTAAGTATTATTTTTTCTACATCTCAAAGAGAACTGTTGCATATACAGGGCAATTATCTAGTATGCGAAATATATTTTACATAAAAACAAGTGTTGACACAGAACTTGCTGTTGTCCCTGTGTTTTAATGTTTAAAAGTCCGTTCAAACTAAGTTTTAACAGGGCAATGGATAAACAGGGATTGTTTATATAGAATCTTGCAATATCTAAATTTAAGAAAAACATTTTTTGATACTATCAGGTATCTCGGTATTTAGTTTTAATACCACTGGGATGGTGCTTCCGCTGGTGGATTGTAAAGTCTGTAGTGTATTCACTCACCAAGTAGTCAAGTACTTCTGTATCCCCCCCCCCCCCCAAAAAAAAAAGAAAAAGAAAAAGAAGCAGACAAACAAAAACAAAACAAAATACAAAAACGGTCTTATTTGTTATTATCTTGCAATATCTATAAATTTAGGAAAATAATAATTTAAAACTAACAGGTACTTCCTGCGATAAAGTTTATGGGCAAAAATGATGAAAGGGAGTATTCCCCAAAATTCACAAAAAAAATCCAAAATCGCGGTAATTCATATCCAACACGAATTGAGACAGCATGAAAAAGACAAAACAAATAAACAAATTAAAATTGAGTCCTCAACTGATTTTTTGGCCTTTTATTTCGGTTCCATTGGGTTTTTTTTGTTTATCAGCATTTAAACATATTTCATATCTTAGTCTTTCGAAAATTTGATTTGTACTACTGTTAAGAGACATAAGTTGTCGAAATTTTCATCTACAGAATCTAAATTTACAGTCCTTTTGGTATTTTATTTATTTAACGGCAGATCCAGCCCTCGATAAAAGGGAGGTTGCAATGGGGTCAAAAAAGGGGGGTTATAGGTCGATTTTGTGATTTTGTGGAGGGTTTTTTAACCCACGGACCTCCCCCCCCCCGATCCGCCAATGGTCATATATAATTCATCTTGTCAATTATCAGTAAGAATGATAATGATTTAAAAATTGAGATCGGATTAAAGCCCTCCAACTCCGATAATTAAGCTTCCATTATTGCTCCTGTTACGCAGTTTGACTGCGTCCGAATGTTATTATATTCGAGGCTGGAAACAGGAGGTAAAACTGGTATCAGACTGCATCCCTGGAGGTCATATTCGTGTGTAGCGAGACACAATGTTTCGTGCCAGTGAAATATCGTTCACTTTAATTGTTCACCTGATAACACCTTAGTTTTTATAGGGGTTCACACTGCTAGTGCTTTAGTTTTGTGGCGTTCTTGTTCATTTTTGTTTATTTGTTTTGTTTTTGTCATACTGTCTCAATTCGTGTTCCTGTAAATTGCCGTGATTTTGCATGGATTTATGATATTAGAATTTCCCCTTTCCTCGTTCTTGCTGCCGATGTATTTGACGATATTTTGGCTTTAAATAATCCTGAATTTTCTAAATTTACAGATGAAACTTACTTTGAATAAATCCAATAGCAGCAGTGATTATACTCCTTTTCTTGATCTTGATATATCAATAAATCAAGGAAAGTTAAACACTAAGGTTTATGCTAAAAGGGATGATTTCTCCTTCCCTATAGTCAATTTTCCCAATCTCGACGGTGATGTTCCGTTAGCCCCTTGTTATGGGGTCTACATTTCACAACTTGTTCGATATGCACGAGTATGTAGTAATGTTTCTGACTTCAACGACCGAAATCTTTGTCTCACTGAAAAACTTCTGCATCAAGGGTTTAGATATCAGAAATTGATAACAACATTCTCTCAATTTTATTATAGATACATTGACTTATTAAGAAAATTTGGTTCTACATACAGGGCTCTTATACATCAGGGCATTTCACATCCAAACTTCTATGGTAATATCATTTACAAAGCGCATAAATTCAAAAATTGTCCTTCCAAACTTATTAATCCGTTGAACAAACTTATTCATAAAGGATATAAATACAGCATTGTTGTTAAATCTTTACTTTTGGTTTTTGTTGGCTAAACTATTGATCATCTCCTACATGCTTTACACCATAACTAAATTTAAACAAATTTTCATATTGGCAGTATTTGGCATTGCACAATATCATGTTCTTCTTTCATAATTGAGGATGTTGTTATACCAAATCTGTTTAGAAGTTTCATATGTAAGAAGGCTTGATATCATAGTCAACGGAAATTAAGTCCTTAGCTAGCTGTCTGTAACTGCGAGCATTTGTCCGTACAGTACCTGTGTGTATTGTCTTCATGTTTTATGTACTTCATTGTAAGGGTACTCGTCTTGATAAGTTGGACTTTTTTCTAGTTTGATTTTTACTGTTAGACTTTTTGTGTATTTATTTTTAGCCATTCACCACACATAGGGGGAGGGTTTGGATCCAAGAAAACGAGTTTAACCCCACCGCAATTTTTGCGCCTGTCCCAAGTCAGGAATATGTTGGTCAGTGGCTTGTCCTTGTCTTCTTATAAAATTTTAGTTTCTTGATGTTTGGTTTATTGGATGTGGTTTGTTTCCATTGATTTATTCACTTTTTTACCTTTTTGGGGCCATTTGACAAAAAGCAAATTAATATGAAAAAGAAAGGAAATGGAGTAAATTTCAAGGAGACGACATCCCATATCCAGGTTAAAACGACCCAAAACAAAGCATCTAGGGGTCACCGTACGGTCTTCAACACAGTGAGGAATCTCCCAACATATAGCCTGTTTTTGTACTGAAAATGGGACAAGGCCAAATTCAATGAATATTTATGTGTATTGAAAAGAGGGGCACCCAAAGGTAGGTGTTTTTGACACAGTTGTACAGAAAAATATATTAGGAATCAAACAGTGCAATCCAAATATCGAATTGATAAGAAATAACCAGATAATAACGAGTTGAAGTGTTGCTTGTAAAAACCATAGTTGCTTACCTTGTGGAATAAGAGAGGGAGGGACTGAATTTTTTTATGAAACAAGTGCCTGTGTTTAAAACGTTGTGATGTTGCACTGCGAAACCCGAATCTTATTAAAGCGTGCGCGACACGTAGATAAATATTCGTAAGACTAAATTTGAATATGAGTCGCGGAGTAAGACGACTCATATGAGTTTTATTACACTTCAACTAATTACTCGAAATACTAATGCGGGTTATTTAAGAACATGAACAATTAGCCTTCTCATGAGTTTCTTGATAAACCTTATTATTATGGAATTTATTGGTGACAATTTGATTGCAATGTATTTTTTTGGAATGATTTTTTGATATTAGAACCTTTCCTGATTATTTGATTACCAAATTGTGTGAAATTTACTAAAATTTCCCAATTTTCAGTATTACTAACAATCAGAAATTACTGATTACATGTGCAAAAAGGTTATGATTACTTGATTACTGTCAGTAAACAGATGTCGCTACTCGGATCCCGCCCTCGGGAAGGAGAGTCCAAAAGGGTTCCAGGAAGAAATCCATAAAAAAAGGTTCAAACCCAGAAACGCCAACCCGCCCCCTTGATCCGCCAATGTTTTCTGTTCTGTTTTATTTATGTATTAATCTGCTTGTGCTTTGTGTACTGAAAGTATGTGGGGGGTGGTTATGACATCGACATCAATTTGATGTGTCCTCAATTGTAGACATCAGGGAATGCACATGAATACACAATACGTATTCTTCGATTGCGTATATAACTATCCTTTGTACATTTTATGTAATTCGCGATGCACCACAGCTTCGAAATAAAAACAATGAAATTCATGAAACTATATTCAGGTTTGGGATTGAAAGTAAAAATAATTTAATGATGTTGATTAAAATGATGCCTTTGATTTCTAACGGAGTGTGTAGGCTCAACGTACGGTGTCCATTCATAATTTTCAGTGAACTAAATGCAACGGGTCATCATTTATATTTATATTTAGATATATATTGTAATAATAACCATAAAGCTCTACACAATTTATGTCTGACGTCACGGCGTCAGACAGTATTAGAATTAGAAAGAGCACATCCGGTAAGGCGTCCATGTTCGCATTGCATTTCGGTAAAGCGTCCATTTTTGCATTGCATGACGGTCAATTAAGTGTAACGTGTTCATTTGATTAATGTAAGGTTACGAATTAATAAATTAACACTTATGATCGTGATATCCATTTATTGATTTTTCCGCGATAATATTTTAAATGACACTATATACCATTCTTTAAGCTTGCTGTTGGCATATGAATAAACAAGCATTATTTTCTAGATTAACACTTAAGGAAAGTTATAATACTAAAAGACAAAGAAATAATTTCGTTTGTAAAGGATGTCCTTTAGATCAGGGGAATCGCAATTGTTGAATTTTATAGTGAGTTTTGTTTGGTTACCGTTACGAAGCTAGGAAGTTCTGGTAAATCATCAAACAAAATATACCTTTTATTGTCTAGGTAAAAGAATACTGACATCAGACCAGCTTTTTGGAAAGCTAATAGTACTTGTATGGTGATAATGTTTCCCAAGTGTTTACTTGCAACGTACGTGTGCAGGAAATTACATATGCGACAAGCACAATAAAGTTATGATTGAAAATTAAGAAAAGAATGCAAATACACGTAGTGCAATCTGCTGTATACGATATGCCCGGGTTGCAACAAAGGAGATGACCTATCAAAAGGATGAACAGACGGATAAACACGAAACGAGACATCATGATGCATTTGTCTCAATTATTCTACATTAAGGTGTTAATCGAATTACAAAAACAGCAAGCACCTACAATGGCCAGGAACTACAATCACATGCCACAATTTACAAGCAAACTGCACCAGAAAAACAATAATGAAAACAAGAGACAAACATAAATAACGATAGGAACTCGGGATAGCCGGACTTGGTACCGGCACTAGCAAAAGCCAGTGGTAGGGTTAAACCGGTTTATGGGTACCCAAACCTCCCCTTTCTCTATCCCGTTTCCCTATAGTATCATAAACATGCGAATAAAACCCAATACAGGTAGACTACTAACTCAATGACCACTATCTTGGAACAGAAAAGGCATAAGACAAAACGTTATTTTGAATGAAGGGTCAAAGAGTGCTCGCCGCTTAACTGCCGGCTAGCTCAAGGAATCTAGTCTGCTGGTAAAACACTGTCGCACTACGGAAGAAAAATCAAACTCAAAACTCTCCGAAGGGTTTGGTAAAGAGTCTTCATGTATTTCAGTAGACATCGGCAGTATCAGTGAGAGGCCAGTATATATGTAAAGTCTTCAGGTCACTGGAATCCAAAGCCAATTTAACGGATTTGTTCAGAATATCTCGTCGATATCCACTATAACGTAAAGAATGTAAGTTACGTCCCAGTTTTTATGGATTATTTATCAGTTTTTGAAGCAAGATTTGAATCATACAGTTCTTTGTCTTCACAGTGAGCCAACATAATTGTAAATGAGAAACGAGTTTTCTTGTACATGAGTAAGCTTGTGTAATAAAGAACGTGTCCTAAATCACTATCAATACACCAAAGCTTTACTTGCTTCAACTGTTCGCCCACTTTTTCACGCTTACATGTGCTTACACCAGTCTTCTTATATAGAGTAGAGTTACGTAGTAATGTAGAGTTGAGCCCCTGTAATGGCGGCAGTGAAAAATTTTGTGTGAAAAATTTCAGCGATATCCTAGGATTTAGCAGAATTTCTCTCAACAAAATGTTATATTCACAAGATATAATTGACTTGCATATCGATTTATCGATGGGTAAAAATGGGTAAAATCTTGTCTGATTATCCAACATCCCCGTTTCCCTCTAAACAATGTTCACGAACCGGAAAGGCAAAACATTGCTTGTACGAAGAAATTGACGCACAATTATATGAGGAAAAGGCCCGAATGATTGCCTTTTATACAAAACAAGACAGATTGCAAGCTTGGATCAAAACATTTGCAATTTATTTTTATGATAATCTTGGCACGCAGCCCGATTTTGATGTTAAATGGACTGATGAACCCTGTATCTGGGACAATTCAAATAACAGTGCAAACTCTATTATTATTGAGATATACAAGAGTGAAGAACTTCAGTTTAATGTTACTATATTTGTAACGACAGGCACAATACGAGTGAAAGGAAAATATTACACAGACTTTGTCGTTAAACACTTCCCAAGACTTAAACTTATTCTTAAAAAGTACTTGATTATAACAATAATGCATGTACCGATACTAAACATGATACAGAGGCTGATACCGATGGACTACAAAATGTTCAATCTCAAACTGAGCCAAAAATACCAGTAATGACCTCAGAATCTAACGAACAATCTGTGCCAGTATAGCAAGAGCAGCAGTTACAATCTTATAAATCTTCATTAGGGCAAAGTGTTGCACAGAGACTAGAAAATAACATTGTGGAAGCAATTAAAAAACTAGAGACTAGTCATGATTAAAGATTAGCTAACATTATGACAGCAGTAAATGAACGTAAAGACAAAATAAAATGTTCAGAAAAAGACAAAAGGGTTGAGGATGAAATCAGTACATTAAATATTAAGATAAAAACCCTTCAGACTGAAAAACAGACATTAGAATTGAAACTCAAAAATGAAACTAGCAACGCAATACTAATGAAAAGTCAGCACTTTGATCAAATAAAGCACATGAATGAACTATTGAAAACGAGCCGTGCCGAGACATCAAACATTTCATCTACACTGAACACAGAGATAAGTTTCATGTCAAAAACTTTAGAAAACAAGAATCAAGAAATTGATAAACTACAAGACAATATTTAAAAGCTAGAAAAACGGTTAGATGACCTACAGGAAGATAATCTGTCACTAAAAACACAACTGTCATCACATTTGGATGCATTTCAATATGTCCAAACTAGGGATAGAAGCACATCAAGAGACCCAACCAAAAAACCAATGGTCCTGCTTTTTGGAACATCCAATACTAAATACATTAACGTTGAGAAGCTTTCTACCTCATTTTATACCGAGAAAACTTTGGCTTACACATTAGAAGAGAGCAGTCAGGGTATAAATAAATCAAGTAGTCTAAGACCAGAGGTGATTGTTTTCCATTCTCTAACGAATTATCTGAACCTAACCACCGCAAAAATGTGTGGAAGAGTTGAAAGAAATTGTTACAATGGCAAAGGATCAATGGCCGAGCACTAAATTTGTTATTTCCATGACATAACCGCGTCAAGATAGTGTGTTACTCCATATAAATGGTCAGATAATTAATGCTATGCTAAAACAAACTTTTGACACAAATGAAGATGTAGTCGTGGTCGTCCACAGTAATATGCTATATAATGGAAACCCAATTAAGGAGCTACTCTCTGAAGATTTTTGGCCTGTGGAACATAGGAGGCTTATCAACAAAAGGCCTGAACAAAGTAGAGGATCCAATTTTCCTCAAAAACATTGATCATTATGATATGGTTTTCTAAGTTGAAACTCACACAGGCTATAATTCTTCATATAATTGTTTTGGGGATTTTTATTGTTACTCATTTATTTAGAAATATGTCAAATAATAATAGACATTATGGGGGTATAGAAATCCTACTTAAAAGCCACATTAAAAGTAATGTAAAAATTTTAGCAAACACAGATCCTAATTATCAATGGATCAAATTGGATAAATCATTTTTTTTTGGTTTTAAAAAAGACTCTTTACATTCTTTACGTAATAGGGGATATCGGCAAGATATTCTGCTTGCATCCGTTGAATTAGCTTTGAGACCTAATGACCTGAAAATTTTGCACACATACTGGCCTCTCACTGATACTGCCGATGTCCACTGAAATTTATGATGATTCTTGACCAAACCCTTCGGGAAGTTTTGAGTTTGATTTTTCTTCCGTAGTGCGACAGTGTTCTACCAGCAGACTAGGCTCCTTGAGCTAGCTGGCAGTTTAGCGGCGAGCATCCCTTGACCCATCTTTCAAAATTACGTATTGTCTTTTTCTTTCCTTTCAAGATTGTGGTCATGGAGTTAGTAGTCTACCTGTATTGGGTTTTATTCGTATGTTTTTATACTATAGGGAAACGGGACAGATAAANGGGAGGTTTGGGTACCCATAAACCGGTTTAACCCTACCGCTGGCTTTTGCTAGTACCGGTACCAAGTCCGGCTGTCCCGAGTTCCTATCGTTGTCTACGTTTGTCTTTTGTCTTATACTGTTCTTTTGTCTTATACGTGTTTTTCTTGTGCAGTTCCCTTGCAAATTGTTGCATGTAATTATAATTTTCAGCCATTGTAGGGGTTTCCTGTTATCCATTTTTAACATTGTACATTTGTGTGATATATAACACACACCCCCCCCCCCATCCCTTGCCTCATCTATATATACTCAGGAGCTTAGTTCTGATATTTTTGAAAAAGTGGAGCAAGACATTAAAAAATGGTGATATCCTATTTTGTGGAGATTCTAATACCATAATAGGCTCTGAAAATGATTTCATATTTGATGATGACACAAGATTTGCCCCTTTTATTTGAGAATACCTGTTGACCGAAATATTTTACCTAGACAGAGCAAAGATAAAAAAATGATAAAAGAGGAAAGGATGTTTTAGAACTTTGCGTAAGTAAACAAATGAGAATTTTGAATGGTAGAGTTCTGGCCATGGGGTACACATTTGGAAATTATACTTGTTATACCCCTAATGGAGCGAATGTGGTCGATTACGTAGGAGTGTCGGAGAGTATCCTGGAAAATATTTTATATTTTAAGGTTAACGATTGTACTCCAACCCTTTCTGATTGTCACTGTAAATAAGAATGGGAATTATCTGCAGATTATGGTATTTATGATCATACTAATACATGTATACATACTCATAATATGACAACTAACTTTGTATGGGCTGAAGATTCAGCATTTAAATTTCAAGATGCATTGTCCTCCAACAAATTACAGGATTTGATATCAAAATTTAATGAAAAGAATATTCAGTTCGATTGTACCTCTGTTAATAATGCATCCCTGGAATTGTCAAACATTTTAATTTCTGCAGCTGAGCTTTCTCTAAAAAGACCACAAACTAAGATTAAAAAACGCCCCAAAACTAAAAAATGGTTCGATCAGAATTTATGCAAGGCCAGAAAAAATCTTATCAATTATTGAAAAATATACTCTAAATTTCCATATGATACTAATGGTAAGAGAATACACAAATCTAGGGAAATATAAATATAAACAATACAAACAATCACTTTTAGATCAACTAGACACACTAAACGAGGAAAATCCAATATTATACTGGAACATTGTTAACGAATTACAGGTGAAAAATGAAAAGAAAGAGGCATGCGTTGTACCTCCATCAACTCTTGTATCCCCTTTAAAACTTTTTTCCACACAAAAAAATCGAATTTCGAAACAGATATGCAGAACTAAGTGAAGAACTTAAAAAACTAGAAAACATAATGTGTTTTAATGACCTGGATAGGACAATATCTTTACAAGAGATTTCAAAAGCTATATCACAGTTAAAGAGCAACAAGTCCCCATGTCTTGATAATATTAGCAATAATATGCTTAAAAACAGCCAATTGTATTTGTTGGAAAGCCTACAAAAGATGTTCAACTTATGTTTATCATCAAGTATATATCCTGCATCTTGGGCAGATGCATTTATTAAAGCCGTTTTTAAAAATAATGACCCATATGACCCAAACAATTACAGGGGAATATCCATTACAAGTGCAATAGGAAAACTTTTTAATAGAATATTAAGTATCAGATTAGGATCATAAAATTATACACGATTCTCAGATTGGCTTTAAAAAGAAAGCAAGAACTACTGATCACGTATTTATACTAAACTGTCTTATAAACAAGTATTGTAGTTCAAAGGATGGAAGACTATATGCATGCTTTGTTGATTTCCAAAAAGGTTTTGATACTGTCATACATGTAGGTATTAAAATAAAATCATTAAACATTGGAGTAGGATCTTTGTTTTTTAAAAAATAATTAAGAATACGTATGAGATCAGTAGATCCTGTGTAGTACTTAAAAATCAAGTAAGTGAGTTTTTCCAATCGGATGTTGGTGTAAGGCAAGGTGATAACTTAAGTAAGTCCCGATTTATTCAAACTTTTTATGAATGACTTGCCAAACTATCTAAGCAGCACTTCGGATCCAGTTATTTTGAATACTACACAAGTGTATTGTTTAATGTATGCTGATGACATTGTTTTGTTGTCCACTTCACCGAAGGGCCTACAAGAAAAACTTGATACACTTGACACATACTGTCCTGATTGGTGTTTAACTGTTAACACCAATAAATCCAAGATTATTGTCTTCAACAAAAAAGGAAGACTAATTAGAGAAATTTTTTCTTTAAAAAAAATCAAGGTTTAGAATGTGTTGCAAAATACAAATACCTTGGCCTGCATTTTACATCTTCAGGATTATTTAGTTTCACTGAAAATGAATTGTATAAAGGCACTGAAGGCTTATTTTAAACTTTGTAAACCAATTCTGCTATATGGTAGTGACACTTGGGGAATGTTCAATATATTTTCTACAAGCATCCTTGGACAAAATTTACTCTGGCCTTCCTTGCAAAAAAATGCATATTAAATTTTGCAAATTTATACTTGGGGTTCACAGGAATACCACAAATGTTGCAGTACTATCGGAACTAGGCTGATTTCCATTCCATTTTAATATAATTAAGGGAATGCTTTTGTTTTGGTACAGATTAGAGAATCTAAATGATCAATTCCCTTTACTGAAAGCAGCATATATGCAATCCAGGACACTGCATCATTCCAAACAAATGTCATGGTATGGTTCCTTGGACTACCTTCGTAGACTACTGGAAACCAAAGGAACAAGTAAAATATCCTGTGGTCAGTCTGTCGGTAAATTCAAAAGAAACATAAATCTTGTTTATCTTCACTTTTCAAAAGAAACATAAATCTTGTTTATCTTCACTTTTTATTAAAGAATGGCAAACTCAGCTTAAAAAATTTTCTGACAGTAAGCTAAATATTTATTGTATGTATAAAACTTTGGTTTTGAAAATTATTTAAGTATTGTAAAGAGGTTTGAATTGAGGAGGAAATTTACAAGACTGCGTACATCCTCACACAGGTTACGAATAGAGTTAGGTAGATACCAGGGTACTCCCCGACCAGAAAGGCTTTGTACTAAATGCAATTCAAATAGTATAGAGGATGAAATTCATTTTCTACTAAATTGTCCGAAATTCGAAGACCTTAATATCATGCTCTCTGGGATTTTTAATAATCTTAATGATAAAGACAAAACCATATGGATATTCAGCATAGAAGATTCAGAATTGCTTAAACTAGAATGTAATTTTATCCTCATGCATCTTCCATTATTTTCACTTATTGTCCATTTTGTTCAAATAACTTTATATGTTCCTTGGTAGATTGTGTCAACATTAGTAAGCATCGTCCCCTGGTGTCAACTGTACAGTGGCCACCTGTAATGCTGTCTGCTGTGATCTTGACACTGGTAACACATCTGCCATCTATCTAGTCCTCTTAGGCATCGTCCCCTGGTGCCCATTGCATTCAGACTATCCCAGTATGTTGGTCTGATTTCTTTGGGCACAGGCAGGACTAGTGGAACAATGTATCATTTCAAAGTTTTAATTCAATAATATGAAATAACATAAAACTAATAGACTTGATACACCTAATTGTTAGGTATTTTATGTGTATTTTATCACCTAATGGCATCGACCCCTGGTGTCTGCTGCACAGAGGGTACCAAATCAAGCTACCTGCTGTGCTGTTGACACGGGAAAGGTATGACTATATTTATTCTTATTCTCCTTTAACTACATATTTCACGAAAGGATATGAAGTAACTTTAATGAGCTGTATGGCCATTTCGGAAATTAACTCCCATTAGCAGCACTAGAACCCAAACAAAGGAAATCCATAATTTCAAAAAAATGTTTACAATGCACAAAACCAAACGAAATCCGAATAATCAGTAATCTCAAATATAGGTAAGGACAAAACTACGATGGAGGGAGTTAATCCTTACGTTTTAGAATTTACATAAATTTAGAAATTAGTATTTGAAAAAAAGTGTACACATGAGATATTATCTCATGTATAAGTACACCATATCTAAGAAAAATAAAGAGCATACATCTCTATCACGGGGAATTGTTTTACCAACTCCACACTGCAATAAAAGACAAACTCCTGTATTAAATATTTCACGAAAGGATTTGAAGTAAATAAACATGAGACCATAACACATATGTTAAATCCAAGTGCAGTAATTTTAATGAGCTGTATGGCCATTTCGGAAATTAATTCCTCATTAGCAGCACTAGAACCCAAACAAAGGAAATCCATAATTTCAAAAAATGTGCATGTATATTATTGAATTTATAGAATTGCCATTGCAACTTGTTGAATGATATATATTTGACCACACTCGCAATATTCATAATTTTATTACAATTTAGTTTGTTGTGTCTAATCATATATGTTTGCTGTTATATGCCTCCATGGGCCAGTGATTTGTTTAATAAATATTACTTTCTTACTTAGGGACCGACCATTTAACTTGAAGGGGGGGGGGCTATGGTTTTTTTCTAAAAAAATATTTTGGATCTGATTTTATGTGAGAAAAATATTTTGGCTGCCAAAATGATGAAAAAAAAATTTCTGAATGAGGTGTTCTGCCCAAAAAAATAATGTTAATTTTGAAAAAAAATTTTTTGTTGATACGCGTGCAAAAAATAAATAATTTGTTTCGCACGAAGCGCGAAAAAAATTTTCTGTCCAGAAAAAAAAACCATAACCCCCCCCCCCTTCAGGTTAAATGGTCGGTCCCTTACTTACTTACTATATAACAAATTTCAACAGTCGATTTTTTTATTTTGGAAAAAAAAATGTAAATACTAGTGAAGCCTATGCGTGCATTTAACAGCAATGTATATAGATGTTTTCCAAAGTAAGACTTTGTACTATTCGGAAAGATGTAAATTTCCGTGTAACACAAAACTTATAGACAATTCGAAACATGCAATAATAACACTGAAACGAGGTTACGACTAAAGATCACTTAATGGCGTAATTGTTTTTGCAGTATAGTCATGTTAATAGGATATTCTGAGAGTCTGACTTTAGGTGCACAGTTGGAAAGGGAAGGAAGTCTGATCCCTTAAATAACCTACAATAATGGACTTTCGAGTCTTGTCTGTCACCTAAAAGGGTCTTTCATTACTTTAAAAACAATACACAAACAATGCCAGTACTTATTTATTTTAAACTTGAGCTCAACGTTGGTTTTCATCAATTAAAAATCTAGTAAAACCACTGTCACATGACGAATATCAGAGTAAACTTCTAATTAATAATTATTTTTAGGAGGTATGTCAGCATTTATTTATTCAATAGGTCTGGAATACAGACTCATTTCCGCTTACTGATATTCGACGTTCGAGATCGAATCATTTCTGTCTTCTTGTATCTCTCGAAAGTACCGTTTTCATGAATTCCAAAGAAAATTTTTTATAATGAAAAGCCATTGAAAAATGACATTTTATAAAAAATTTTCACCAAGAACTTTTTTGAAGATCTTTTGAAGCCCTGATTGACAAGGCGGTAACGACTAATACGAAAGTCTGAATAATTTGGGACTAGCTTCTCATAACTAATCAACTGGAAACATTCAATCCTTAGCAGGAGTAGTGGGAATATTACTCTCCATGTTAGGAAAATTGATAATCTTAATTAAAAGTCGTCCTTTTTGTCTTAACTGTTAGGACTGCCATGACTATTTGAGATGTAATTCCGAAAAGGACGTAGATCTAGTAGTTTTTATTGTTTCCTTTATCTAAAACTCTAGAGAATATATTGATGGGATTCCTATAGCAAAGATACGTTGTTAATAGAAAGAATATTATCTATGTATCTATGAGTGAGATATATAGTCTCTAACATTGTTTCCAGTTTATTACGTATATTTCTCACATCGAGATAGTTAAATTTTCACATTTTAAAGTTCGAGGTTTACCCGAGAACTTTAAAATGTGAAAATTTAACTATCGAGATGTGAGAAATTATCGTAATAAACCGGAAAACAATGTTAGAGATTTTTTCTCTAATTCCTACTCAATTTATTTGACGTAAAGCGATCTCCGTAGTCTCTATCCTCAAGTTTGCCGCCATTTTGTTGCTATCATCGTTTCTATGTGTATCATTGCGCCTTTCATTGAAAGGGATGTTGAGTGTAATATTTTTGATAACAAATGTCATATTATCAATAAATTGAGTTATCTTAGTCATAAAATGTAAAAATCAATTCGGTAGACAATGATACAGGTGTTAATTTCATCAACATCCGGTTGCACTATT
>MJUU01009764.1:0-11439 GCA_002080025.1 Modiolus philippinarum
TTCTGTTCATTAACTTTACAGTTTAGTGAAAAATGGGATTCATCTTCAATCACTCTACAAGTATTGCATAATCTCTGTTCACAGGGAATATTTTTGTAACGACCAGTTTCAATTTGTAGACTATGGTCGCTTAAATGAAATTTTGTAAAAATTTGTCTATTTTTAAATGACAGTTCTGATTAACATTTTTCTTAATCAAATTCATTGTGTTACCATCTATAGAGCTGACCAAGCATGTCTCAGATGCAGGAATATCTTGTCATTGTTTGGGAGTCAGAATAGTATGGGGGTTATAACCCCACCCAACCCCCTTTTTGAGAGATTTTATTTAGTGTCGTCATGTGGGTGTGGTGCATATCCTTACTTCAAACAGAATTTTCAGATATCTTAAATAGTGATAACCATAAATAGTGATAACCATAAATAGTGATAACCATAAATAGAGATAACCATAAATAGTGATAACCATAAATAGTAAATAGTGATAACCATAGATAGAGATAACCATAAATAGTGATAACCATATTATACTGCAAAATTTGGTGTTGAAACGCAGCTAATCAATCAATCCTGAAATCTCATCCAACAAACCCTTTGATAACTTTTTTCTTTTTTTGTTCCATTGCCATTTACTCCATATACCATTTCAATGATATTCTTTTGAATTAATTCTATTGAAATAAGAATATTATTTATATGATATCAGGCTTGGGGTAATCATAATCGTTAATCGTAATCAGCTGTAATTGATTACAAATTGTTCAGTAATCATGTGTAATCTGTAATCAACCTCTTTTTAGATTACTTGTAATGTAATCAATTACAGCTGAAAAATATGAGTAATCATGATTACATTTTGATTACTTTATGATTACTCAGTGATTGTTACATATATCAAATATACAAGATATATATTCCATGTATACATGTATACAAACATGTATACATACTCAAGTTTATTCTTAACAAGTCTAAAATTGCAATAATTATTTTACTACATAAGTTCTTACCTAATTTAAAATATATAAATATCAATAAGAGTTTCATATGAAAATAAATCAGAACACAACCTAAGTTCCATTTTTCTTGAAGTTTTAAACATTTTAGTATGAAAGGGAGTAAACTGGTAAAGGTCTGAGATGCACATAATAACAATATTTACTTTCAGAAACTTAATTTGTAAACTTTTAAAGAAATAACATTCACTTGTACATTCCTTCAATAATTGTTTATCTCGTTTAGAAAATTAAATTAAAGAAAATCATGTACACATCTCTGGGCCATAAAAATGACAAGCTAATAATTGTAATAAAAACATGTAGATGTCAACTAATATGGCTAAATAAACAAAAAATAAATTGTTAATACTAATTAGTGTAAATACTGGATAAACAATTGCCAGATTTTAACAATAATATCAAAACAATTTCTTAACCAAATTTTTTTTTGTTAATAGAGAAACACTGAGTAATATATCATTTCCAAATCAAAAAAGACGCAGCTTTAATGAAAATACTGTTGTATCAACCATGAAAAGAAAATATCATTTCATCAAAATTAACATATTATGACCACTGCGATATTATTGTAAAAACTGATACCTCTCCATTATTTCCAACACAAGTATCTAGCATTAGTTGAAAAATTACATTCTTAGAATGAAGCATTTGTAATAGAACAAATTTGATTAAATGACCTTTGTATGGAAAGCATAAATGTATGTTTAAGCAATGATCTCTGTTTCAACAGGCACTGGCATCTTTCAAAGACATATGTATTCATAAGTAATCACTTGTAATCATGATTACGACAGAGGAAAGTAATGTATTGTAATCAATTACAAATAAAAAATGCTGTAATTGTAATGTAATTGATTACATTTTCAAAGCAAAGTAATTGTAATTGTATTCAATTACATTTAAAAGTAATCGACCCCATCCCTGTATGATATACATACCTGAAAATATTCTTTTCACTACTGGTATTGAAATCACCACATGTCGCAACGCCATAATTTAACCACATAATTCAATTTTACTATCACTGAGATCTGTGAAAAAAAGATAGATTTTGAAATTGACACCTTCTTACAAAAGAATAGTCAAATTTCTTAATATCAATTTATCATGTGTGGTTTATTTGGTGAAAAGAATACTATTTAGCTAGTATGTTCACCTTAAAGTGACCTCATGTTACATGTGAGCTTAGCATGGTACACTTGAAGGAAAAAAAGCAACTTCCTTCATCTCCACAGTTAATATGTTACACATTGAAATCTACTAAACCTGTGTATACTGAACACCGGTGTAATCCAAATATTATCTTCAGTCATAAAGGTCAGTTCATTTTACACAGGTTTCTCACTGCAAAACATGGGGGAAATCCTATTTTATCAATCATTTAATTCTGATATTTCTTTGTTTTCAGATTTGGTAACAAGTGAAGTAAAGAAACAGAACAAAACAATGATGTATTTATAGTGAATGGTAAGGAAATCGTAAGTACAGAAAACCTGCTTACTTACACTAGAGACTTTGAAGCACAGGGTTGCAGTCATCCTGTAACAATGGGGTCCAATATGGAAATTTCAAGTTCATTATTTTTACTGAAAAAGTTCTACACAAAAAAAATCAATGCATCTAGTGGTAACACTAATCAATTCAACACTGTTGAGCTAAGTGTGCTATTTGTAGTACTGCTCAAGGTTAATTGTTTTTCGTTAATTAAAATCTAGTAAAACAATTGCCATGTGGGAAAAGTTTTATGTACACTTCAGTTTATTCAACAGGCCAGAAATTCAGTTATTCCTGCTCACATTTTTTCCTATATCAAAAGTCCTGATTGGGGCATGTGCATTGGAGTATCAAAGTGGGCCATTTTTGTGTGTTTTATTACTTTTTTTTTTAATTCAATGCAGAATAAAGGCTAAAAATGACAAACAGAGGAAAAGATAGTCTCGAACACCATATTCGCTGGATCTGCCAGATCACTGATGATATCATCGTAATCTTTCATTATCTATACCACCATGACCATATGGAATTTAAAACTGATACAAATATAATCCAAAACTCATTTTTTATCATCTTTTTTTTTTAATCATTCCGCCATTTTTACTTATATCCAAAGCAACCCTACAATCCTTGACCACGGAATGACTTGCTAACAAAATCAATAGCAAAAACATGAAGACAAACATTAATAAACTATAAATAATATGTAATGATATGTCCAGAAGCCAACTAGATAATAAATAAAAACAATTTGTACATTTTTGTCTTAATGGACATCATCATAACATATCAAATCATTTTTTAAGGAACCTGAAAAATGTACATAGCTGGAGGTAAGACGAATGACCTTGTCCAAACTCTTTTAAAAAAATGACTTTATATTAATGGTCTTTTTCTATTTAAATTTGGAAAATAGACAACAACTAGAGTATAAATTACCATAAAACAGTCTAAAATTGCAGACTTATTAATTCATATGTATACAGTTTTATGAGGCATATAATGTATAGATTTTTGTGACTATTTATCAAAATGTTGAATGGTTATAAAAATTTAAAGTGCTTTTCCCATTGTGCCTGGTAAGCCATGATCATTTTACGTAATAAAGAAATGATTTTTCTAGATATAAAGCACCATTTATTTTTGTTCGGTGCATGTATGGAAAGACTATTTAAAATTCATTTAACCGAACATAAATCCAAATCTGCTCATGATACAGATAGATTTCTATAAATTCGCATAATACATTGATAATTTATTGCATTATTTAGTAGTAGTTTACATAAAGTTTTGTAAACAGTAAATTTATGGGTATAACATGTTCTTTTCATATTTATTGCATTGAAAGCTGTGCAAATACTGAAATTTTACATGTAATTAGATAGTTTATTTTATTGCAATTTCCATCATCTAAGGAATTTAGGAACTAAATGAAATAGCTATAAACTTAAAGATGCAGTAATCAAACTCATTCTAGATCTAATTTTTCGACATTTATTTTAAATTTCCACCAATTGATGCACTTCCTGTAATCAGTTTCAAATGTTTTGTCAATATTACATCTCTAAATCAATGAAAAATACTCCATGAAATTTTTCATTGCAGAATCCCAATCATGTCTAATTTCGTCTTGAAATTGCAATTTCATGTGAAAACTGAAACATTTACAAATAACACGCAATTCCTAAAGACTCGATTAAAAATCATAATTGTCGCAGTTCAAAGAAATTCAATGGCATATCAGATTGATTTTTCTTTGAGTCGAATGTCAACAGGATCTTCTATTTATTCTGTCTTATAAAACTATTATTAATATCCAATTTACTTACTTCTTCAAATAATATCTATATATTTATTTATAAATAGGTTTTTTCACAAAAAGATGACTATTTATCCATAACTTATGGACTGGTGAAATATGTATGGAATTTATTAGATCAATATGATATAACAATGATTTACTAAATGTAATATCGAGTTCAGAAATGTATGAATATAAAGTCAAATCAACAAAAGTATCTCTTTTACACATATAATTGTAGAAGATTTTATTGCCTTAGGTAGAAAATTTAATTTTTATGAGTGCAAATTTCAATTTGAAACAAAAAGCCCTTAAAACATCCCTATCATATTTATTTAATTAAAGCATTTCCGACTTCTAACACAAGTTGGTTATACACTTATCTCCCATTTTTCCTTTAGTTTTACTGTTACTAAATTTTTCAAAAAGTTTCGTGAGAGTTTTATATTGGCCTTAAAGACAGACAAGGACACACATAAAATTTTAAAAAATACAAAAAACTGAGTCAGTATGTTATACTATATTAGTCATTTTGGTGGGTGGATGGAAGGGGGGGCTCGTGGGTTGTCGTCCTCTTATTTCCTTTTAAATGGAGAGAAAATACGTTCTTGACCATATTCAGCAATCGGTTAGAGATATGTCATGAAAAGCTCTTCAACATAACTTCCTGTAATACTTATATACTTGACATTCTATTGCTCTATTTATGTCATTACATTACATAATTGACAGGTGTATGTCATAAAAACTTCAAGGATTATTGACATGAGTGGATGTTCAGGTGCACTGTTGATAAATAAACAAAGGCTGATTAATTTTAGATAACCATCAAACTTAAAATAGATTTGAAGGTTCAATGTTCCAAAATGACACTATCTTTTGTTGATTTTTATAGGTGTAGGTACATTTCTTAAATTCTTTTAAACTGGTATACAATTATATTTATTACAATTCTTGGAGAAACCTGTCTTAAACAATCTGATTACATCTAAAACTGTGAAACCAGTCTAAACCAAACCCTGAGTACATCTTTAACTTTAACACATCTAAAACTGTGAAACCAGTCTAAACCAAACCCTGAGTACATCTACACATAAGTTCATCTAAAACTGTGAAACCTTTTTTTAACCATACACTGAGTATATCAAAAACTATGAAACTTGTCTATACCAATCCTTAAATACATCTAAAACTGTGAAACCTATGCTTAAACCCAATTCTGAGTACATCTTAAACTAGGTACTTATCTTAACCAAACCCTGGGTACATCTTAAACTGTAAAACCTGTCTAAATCAAACCCCGAGTACATCTGAAGCCTGTCAACAGAAAACTTTATTTTCAAAAAAGACAACATGCAACACCTACAATAACTAAAATTTTCAATCATTGATATCAAATTAATATTAGCATTGCACTTATTCAAATTCTTGGTTATACTTTAATTTTTAATAACGCTGATTTTAACTGATAATTGGATGTAAGAAGCGATCCAATTATTATGATTATTCTGATTATTCTGATTAATCGATTATTATTTCTTGGCAATTCACAATGCTAATTTATTCCAGAGTGACTAAATCCCGTATGTTACTAGTAGCTTCCCTATTTACTTTCTAATTATGACCGGTAATCAATCACCTGTACAAACTTTAAGTAATATAAGTATCTGTTGAAAGTCAACATCAGGTCAATGAATTATACATTACAATCTAACTTTCTCTTGCTCAATTAGAACCAAATTGACCGTGATAAACATCTGAAAGGCTTATCTCCCCTTCAGATAATTGATCATTTAGAGGGTATTTTATCACTGTAGATTTGTCAGTAATAAGTAATTATTGTTAGATACCTGTAATCCTGTCTTATCCTTCACCTTAGTGTTGCTAGGTTATCTTCTATGTCAAGGTGGTTCGGAGAAGACTTGGAGTTTAGGTGTAGTCTCACTTATACATGATTCCATACTATCTAAAGAATATTCATCATGCTTATAAATTGTCATGAGGTATTCTGGATAGATATAAGGCACAGACCATTTGATTTTCAGGGGGGGACTGGTATTTTTTAGAAAAAAAATTTCTGGCCCCAAGTTTTGCCTAAAAAAAATTTTCTGGCCAGCTCCTGGGTTGAAAAAAATAATTTGGCTCTGACTTTGTTCATTAGAAAAAAAAGCCTGGCTCAACAAAATTTCTTAGCTTAGTGTACAGCGGAAAAAAATAATCTGGCCCGCAAAATGGGCCAAAAGAATTTCCCAGCCCGGGTAAAAATCCCAGCCCCCCCTAAAAATCAAATGGTCTTTGCCTAAGGAGATTTACATGTAGTCTGATTTTAATAATAATCTTTATTGCAAAATTACACCCCTTGGGGTCAAAGCAGATCAGATTGATACAACAGCATGTACAGAAAAGGGAACAACAGGCTCTTCCTACTCTCTTTTACAAATCTTAATAAAACTGGAACTTGATTTTTCTTCTTCAAAGAATTTAGAAAACAATGGCAGTTATGACATGGGCCTCCACGTAATATATCAACTGGATCTACTTACTAGTAATATATAGTTAATCAGTTGCGGATTCAGAGACTTGCATAAGAGGGACACATTTCGGCAGTGGGGACTGGGGTCACTCAAGGCATCAAAAAGTCCTGAAAAAAAAATCTTCAATATCTAAAGGAGGCCCAGGTCTATCCCCCTATGATTAGTCCTAGGTGATAGCCATACAACATGTGCTTAAAATTTTTAACTTTACTTTTGCATTACAAATTTCAAAAAGAACCTTTTTTCAATTAAATCTTTAAATATAGCTTATAGTACAGAAAATATTTAGCTTTGTTAAAAAGCAAATTCCAATGTTAATCTAATCGTGCTAATCATGAGAAAATTTTAATATGGCTGATTAGAAATATTCAATTTTACTAGTGAATTGTATAACAGTTTTATTACATAATTTATTCATATGTGCATATAAATATGCATCTGCACACTTCAAATCTTATTCTAATTCAATTTAAGTTAAAGGAGAAAGTTATGGAAATTATATATATATATATATCATTGAATTTTCAATACAATAAGAAAGTTGACAATTTCTGAAATTCTTTTGAAGGGTACATCTGCAAAATGCTGGATTTTATTCCTTCTCTAGATTTTCAAGTTTTAAGTTCAAGTCTTATAAAAAAATGGTAGGTAAATTTTTTTTTCTCACAAGATGTCAAAAAGGGTAAATTTTAAAGAAAATGTTCTAAAAATAGAATAAAAAAAATTTATCTGGGAAATGTCAATATTTTTTTTTGAGTAGGTAGGTTTTTTATGAGTAGGTTGATAAACAGCAAACATACAATTTTTTAAGGTTGGCCTTATAATGTGAGCCAAAATAGTGTCCCATGAAAAAGTTTCCTTCCTGTTATATATCTAAGAGGACAATATTTCATGATCATCAATGCATTTTATTCTGTCCTCGGACTTAATCTTAGGAAACAATTGTAACAGCAGACTCTATTTAATATTCTGCTGAAGAGAAATATCCAGGTCAATCCTGCAATTTGATTGGTAACCTTGACAGGGGATATGAGACAAAATCATAATTTTAAAATGCCTTTAAAAGAAAAATTATAGCACTTCTAGCAGAATATACTTCACAGGGGATACAGGTCATTCCCTATCTGTGTTTTATATTCCCTGAGCAGTCATGAACCTGTATCCCCTATGAAGATTCCCGAATAACATATAATATCCTAATTGTCTTTCATTATTTGTAGATTTGGGCCCTTTGATTGGGTTAATAAAATATTCTTAATTCTTAATTCTTATAATCAGTCAGGTTTTGCTTAAGCTTAGTAAAAGAGAAAAAAAAAATGAAATCTTGACCACAAAAATTTAGTTTGATAAATTAAAGACTTGCAAAAAGCAAAGGTGAAATTTTGAAACCTCTTCAATTTACAAAAGGAATTGAATCTCACAAAGTTTCATTCTTAAAAAGTTCAAATTTCTTGAAAAAATCAACAATTTAAAATCTTTCTAAATTTATCCTTAATCAAGGACAGATAACTCTTACCAGTCCACATAATTGTTATCAAAATTGTTTTCTTTGCCTACTGTATCTATATCATTATTACTTATTATCACTTTACCTAGCTGTTTCTGAGTGCCTTTATGAAAATTAAGATAAATCGTATCATGATAGATTAATTTCACTTTGAAGTCAGTAACTCCTGGTCAACATAATTGTGGGACAACAGCAAATACACAATGGTATCTATTAGATAAATTCTTCAATTGATCTCAATATTTTAAAGTTTTGCAAACACGAGTCCTCCTTCTGAACTAATTTTCACCTGGTTAACAATCACAAATGCCCCTCCTTAGTGATCAATTTGATCAATTATCATACCTTTTTCTTATCATTGTTAGGCTGTGTATCAAAGCAGATGAAATTGATGTTTGTATAAACATTTTGAAATTGACATAAATGGGCAAAATATTCACCATGTTTAGGCATATATGACTCATATTGGATTTTCTCAGTTTAGGATTTTTAAAAATCTTGTCAGCTCTTGGAGTGGTCTCTCCTGCATATAGTTTCCTTTGGAAAAATGTAATTTTCATTCATTTGTTTTATATTGACCTTCTTGGAAAATAGTCATCTGGCATGTGGCATCATAAAAAAAATTTCTGACCTACATAAAATTATCCCACCAACTGCAGAGAAAATATCATCCAGATATTTTTCTAATGGTAACAACTGGCAAATTACTGGCATGTGATATGCTTATGGCCAAAGGTCTATGGATAGTGGCAGAGTTGAGTTGCCCTGTCCTGTTATAGTTTTATGTTAGTTTTTCCTCTCAGTTTGATACAAGTAAGGCCATACAAAATTAATTAATTGGTTCTCAGGCCATTTTTCATTGAAATAGATGAGGGAGGGTGGTGATTTTTTTTTATCATTTTATTTGCCAAAAAATAGATGTGGCAGCTTTTTACATTGTGATTTTTTTATTTTTATTTTATTGAAATGGCAAAAAATAGGGTCAATGAGGGGTTTTTTCAACCATCAAACTAGATGAGGGAGGGCCTGAGAACCAATAATTTTTTTTTTCATGGCCTAATAAAATGGATTTAGAACAGGAAACACCTACAATGGCTGAAAATTACAATTACATGCCACAATCTGCTAGGAAACTTCACAGGAAAAACATGAATAAGACAAAAGACAAACGTAAACAACCATAGGAACTCGGACTTGGTACTGGCACTAGCAAAAGCCAGCGGTAAGTTTAAACCGGTTTATGGGTATCGCAACCTTTCCTTTAACTGTCCTGTTTCCCTATAGTTGAATAAACATACGAAAAAAAAACAATACAGGTAGACTACTAACTCCATGGCCACAATCTTGAAAGGAGAGAAATAACAATACATAATTTTGAAAGATGGGTCAAGAGGTGCTTGCCGCTACACTGTCAACTAGCTCACGGAGCTTAGTCTGCTGGTAAAACACTGTCGCACTACGGAAGAAAAATCAAACTCAAAACTTCACAAAGGGTTTGGTCAAGTCTACATGTAATAGTATTTTGTTGTTCCAATTAGATAATACAAATTATAAACAAGCTTGAATCACAAAACAAGATGTTACCTACTTATGTAATGCCTGACATGGTTAATTCTCTACTCAAAATGATGCATTGATTTAAATATATGGTCATGTAATCCTTCCTATTGAAAAATCTGAAATTTCAAACATCAGTCAATTTTTCTGTGCCTGTCACAAATTGTACTTTGTGGTTTTTAATTGACATGATAATTCTAAATGAATAAAAAAAGGATATCAGTTTTTGTAAAATTGATTGTGGCTGTCCAAAAAACTGAAAGAACATGTGATTAAATAATTATCTCTAATAACAATGACAAAAATTATCAAATTTAATGCAAGTTATACAAATTAAAAGCTCAATTATGGACTAGACAACAGATGTACATCGGGTTATATTCTCCAATAGCAAAAATGAGATAATGAAATAATAACTGCATGATCAATTCCGTGCAAAAAATGAAATGACGGCATTAATTGAATCTATGATTTTCAGTAAGAGGAACATTAGTAAAAATTGGCAATTCTAAGCTTAGCTTAAGGCTGCAAGTTGGCATTTGTGGAATAAATTTCTGGAAATAATTTGAATCTTAATAAAAGGTGTCTCAGTGGAACCCCTTTCCTGAAATTTTGCGGTCGTATGATGGTTTGGTGTTGGCGTCGTCTGCGTCGTCGGTGTCTGTGGACAGCATAACTTTGCTTCTAGTGGACAGATCTTTATGAAATTTTAGTATGATATATCTTGGCACACACGTAAACAGAGGTTTTAATTTTGAGTTGGTGGTCCAGCCCATTTTAGAAAAAGGAGCCAAAAAAAGTGAAATTGGGTGTTTTGACTTTAGAATCTTAATTATTAATTGTATTTTGATGGGGTTTGTTTCAGTGTGCTTCTGAGGAAATTTCCAATCTGGTTTTCCAACGGATTTCACGTAGCATGTACCGCTCACGAGATAAACGGGGCCCAACAGGGGCGAATCTCAAAAAAACTTTTTTTTTAAGTCCAATTTTGATGCAGTTTTTTCAATGGATTCCTTGCAAAAAATTAATATGACGCTCAGCTATTAGATTTTTGGTAACTTGTTTCGTTTCTCAGCTTTGAGGGGCCAAAATTGCGAATTTGCAGATTATTAAAATTTTTTATTTTTCATCGGATTTCGATGGGATTTTTAGCTCACCTGGCTATGCCAGGGTGAGCTATTGCCATCACTTTGCGTCCGTCCGTCCGTCCGTCCGTCCTTAGCTCACTTTCAAAAATCTTCTCCTCTGAAACCACTGGGTCAAATGGAACCAAACTTTAACTGAATCATCACTAGGGTATCTAGTTAACTGAATCATCACTAGGGTATCTAGTTTCAAATTTGTTATTTTGTATGTCTTAGGTCAAACAACATGGCTGCCATTGCTAAAATTAGAACATAGGGGTAAATTACAGTTTTTGGCAAATAACTCAAAAACCGTTACAGATATCAAAAATCTGACAGGTGTAAAAATGATCAGCATGAGAAGATCTACTCATGCTGAAATTTTGAAGAAAATCTGATGACC
>MJUU01009764.1:16249-40326 GCA_002080025.1 Modiolus philippinarum
TTTTTACAGGGATGGAGTAGGGTTTCAGCCTAGAGTAGCCCAATCATTTAAAGAAAATGTAAATAAAAACTTGCTCAAATACAAAGAAATGGAATGTGTTATAAATGGAGAAGAGTCAATCAAATGTAGACGGGAAGCCAAAGAAGTTTTCATGCCATTTTCCTTCATACAAAGATATTTTCAGGTAAAAAGATGAATAATTATGTCACCCCAGATGAAGTCGGGTGAGATGTTGTTTTCTATGTTTCTATACTTATTCTGATGGCCGTGAAAAAAATATATAATTTCAGCCATGTCCGATTTCAATAAAAATTGAGTTCTAGGTTGATATTTAGGCCACGGATAATGTCAAATCATCAAATTGGTTGTTTTGGGTGACGCTGGCTATTGTTTGCAATTCCAAATCTAGTTTTACACAAATTTTATTCAGTTATTAGACAAAGTAGCAAAAAAATTGAAAAATTACAATTTTTTTCCTCAATGGGACCACATTTTCATTTGGTCATTATAGAACTGTTTTAAGCACTGATACTTTATAACTACCGGTATATGTGATGTGAGTTGATCTTAATGTGTGAAAAAATCTTTAAAAAAAACTTACGTTAGTAATTGAGAAATCCACCATGAAATTTACGTATGCTATAACATAATCGGAGATTGTTATAATCTGAAAAAAAAGATAATAATTTAGCAGTCATGGAGAAAAAAAAATTCTATGATAGAACGGAGATAACTCAAGAATAACCAGAAATATTATACATAAAAAAATAAACATGTCCATTGGATATCAAACATATCACCTGAAATGGCCTTAAACCTGACCTGGCTTAAGTTAAAGTTACAATTTACTTTTGCATCTCCATTTTAAGATCATCATTAGAATAATGCAGTTAACATACTTTCTGTAATTAGATGATACAAATTGTTTTTTTTTTACAGATTTATGGTTCTATAGAAGCTTATGACGGATATGAAAGATTTGAATTCCAACACAGTTATTCCAAAGTTCATCCAATCGCTGAACACTACTCACCTGGAGGAGTTTTCATGTCGTTTGAATTTTATAACGTCGAAGATCGCAACAGAGTGAAATGTTTAACGGGACAACATGGTAAAAATATATCCTTTATTCATATTTGAGAAATACACCAAAAATTTATTACTGTAGCAACCATTTCATGCATTTCAAAGTATAATCTAACTGTCATAATACTAAAAAAACCTTTAAATATTTTGACATTCAAACAGTACATGGGTTAAAAAAAATACCCCAAAATTTAGGAAAATGTCTGATTCCTGACCACAAGAGTAGCTGTTTTTTATCTGATCGTAGTCTTGTTTTGTGAGAAAGATCACTTTTAATCAACTGAGTGAATTTTGCAAAGTAAAATCATGTTGGTTTTTACTAGATATTGTAATTGTATCAAGTTGTTGATTTAAATGTAATTTTTCTCTTGATTATTGCTCCATTATATATATATTTATATATATATAAATAAAATATCATCACCACAGATTTTTTCAAGTGCAACTATATATATATGTATATATATATACATGATATATACAGACAAACGATAGAAAATTTATGGATAAAAAAATTACGTACATACAAGCCGCATGGAATGAATACAAAAATGTGACGTTCTCGTTCCCGTAAATTTAATTGTAAATTGTGACATTCCCCATTGTAAATGTAATTGTGGTTACTATAGCATAATAAAGTTCCGCTGATGAACGCCGGCTTGCCCGACCAAAAGCTCCAGATGTAAAATGAAGAGATTTTATTTATTTACCTCAATTTGAGAGATTTTCATATATATATATATATGTGTGTGTGTGTGTGTGTATTTATTTGTTGCTTGAAGTTTAAATGTTTTACTTGTAGGAGTTCCAGTGTCAACCCAGTGGACACCAGAGGGGCATTTCTACCCAATCCAGATAGCCCAGTTTGGCCTTAGTCATTACAGTAAACATTTAGCCAGGCCAAAACCCAAAGTACTTGTTCTAGAAAATGGAGAATCTGGTGATACTTCAGAATGGCTGTTACCAGACAGGAAGTCACAGTTAGCTATCAAGACAGATGAGGATTTTATTGACAACAGTTTAGTAGAATTCAACACTGCAGGTAAAGTTGGATTGTGTACCACAAATTCTTGAGTAAAAGAGGTTTGAATGAAATTTAGATGAGATAATTTCAAAATCAGTTTTAGGATCAAGAAAAAAAGAAATATTGTTATCATAAGCAACAAATTTTGTTTTCATAATTCTTGTATTTGTTACTTGTGTTTTTTGCAGAAAGGCATGTGGCCAAAAGTGAGGGGGAGCCGGAGGGTCTCATCCCAGAATCCCGACTTTAATTTTTCTGAATCCCGAACTACAAAGAAACTTAATGACTGGTGATATCCCAGTACCCACTGAAGATAATTCCAGAAATCCCGGGGTTAAATCATAAAAATCCTGAAATCCCGAGCGTAAAAACATCTAATCCTGACATCCCGAAAAATGGCCGGCTCCCCCTCAAAAGTCATGGCACCATCTAGACTTTCTGTATATATTTCATATTAAACAACATTGTTTTTCTTTGAAATAAACAAAGATTAATGTATCTCATAAAAGTAGAAATCTTTCAAATTTTAAGTTCATATTATCTGTTTATAATGGTCAAAAAGACTGAATTCGAAACATTTACACATTCGAGAAAAACATGATGAATTTGTAAAGACACTAAACACTGAAAGCGAATATTTAGTGAACTGATAACAAAATATAAAAATCCAGTATACAAGTCTAGGTTCTATACACATATAGATTTCTAGTATTAGCATAAATAAATATTATAAACAAAACACCTATTTATGAATATTCTTTAGCCTACTTAGCAATGTTTATCAATCTCTTTTAATTTTTTATCAAATATTGAAATATGCAGTTGAATGACAAGATGAAATTGATTATTTTATTTATTTATCTTTTTCAGAAAATTTGAAAAACCCTGGAATAACGATTTCTATGGATGAACAGAAATTAACAACTTTATCGCTGGATATCAAATTCATTACAAATGGCAGCATTACCATACTATTACGGACAGGCGAAGGAAATTTATTCCGCATCCATTATGTGTTAGGAGATACCATGATTCATCTTCATAAACGTGACCTTTATTATGGATTAGGGTCAAAAGCCGTAGGTCAGTGGCTGCACATAACAAGGATGGTGATGATTGATTTTCAGAAGGGGCTTTCCCTTCAGATGTCAAAAGGGAAAGTGGCTAAATTTAAACGTAATGCAAGAATTGCAGCGCTTTGTTTACGTGGGCATGGATTTATAGACAACGTCACAATATCATCGGCTGCTCATTTGGATCATTTTTTCGATGCTGCGAATTATTTGGTAAACCAACAAGATGATCAAGGTGGATGGCCTATTATGGTTCCGCGGAAATTGGTTCCTGGTTTCCTTGAACTTCAAGCTGGCTGGTACTCTGCTATGGGCCAAGGACAATCCATTTCATTATTAGTGCGAGCATATATTGTGTCAAAAGACCGTAAATATTTAGATGCTGCCGAAAGAGCATTAGAATTATTTGAGGTTAAAAGTGGGGATGGTGGTGTTCTGACTAAATTTGCTGGTGTTTATGACTGGTATGAGGAGTACCCAACAACACCATCTAGTTACGTGTTAAATGGATTTATATATTCATTGTTAGGTTTATATGACTTGAAAGAAGTGGCTGATGGGAAGGCTGCTGTACATGCGTCAAAATTATACAATGCAGGAATAAAAACATTGAAATTTATGTTACTAATGTTTGACAATGGGTCAGGGACATTTTATGACCTTCGACATTTGTCCCTTGGCGTAGCACCTAATCGAGCGAGATGGGACTACCACACAGTTCATATAAATCAGCTCAATTTATTGAGCCTTATCGACAATGATCCTTTATTCACTACCACTGCCAGACGATGGACAGATTATATGAAGGGAAAATTGTCACCTCATAACTGAAAAGTAATTCCATATCTCATGGATTTGCATTCAAAGGTCAGAAGGCCAACTGAAGTTCTCAGCTGGTCAAGTTAAATCCGCTTGCTCTGCTGGTATGAAACGTGCCTACAAGTGTGTGCACAGCAGTGTAGACTGGCAAGGAAAGTACAAGCCTGTTTCGAGGCCTGCAGTCATGGCCAGTAATCATGGTAATCCAGTATTTAAGGCGGCATAATTGAAGAGAAATTCCATTTATTCAAAGAGCAAAGAATTACCATAGTGGTCATGTTGAAATTAAATTCCAGAAACTCTATGAAAAAAATCACAGTTCATGATACTTACGAGATTGTTTGTTTGTTAATGATTATAAAAAATGTATGTTTGTTAATGATAAATCGGCATCGTTTAGTTCTATTAAGTTTAATATTGTCCAAAATATTTTATGTATTTTTTATTTTGACGTCTTTTTCCAACTAGGAAAATATGATATTACCAATGTTCATGAAAGGTAAATGTGTTATGGAATGTTTGTAACCAAAGAAATGTGTGTATCATGTGTATATACATATGTAAATTGTGTAAATATTTTCTGTATAAAGTGTTATTAATCTGCTGTGCCATAATACTGGTGGTACTAAAAAAGCAATTTGAATTGTGAAATTTATGAAAGTAGTCAATTTCTTTGATCATGAAATAGGCTTTAGTTATAATTTTAAATTGTATAATTTAGATCAAAGCTTAATTAAAATGCCTGAATTACATAAGATTCCACAAGAACTAAACCAATAGTGAAAGTTTGTTAGACTGAAACCATGACAATCTAATGCCTGATTTCATAATATTCCTATCATAGAAAAAACTAATTGACTTGTATTGCTCTATTTAAATAACCTGACTTGTCTTGGGTCCATTATATCAGGATTATTCTTGTTAAAATTACCTACAAGACGGAGAAAAATAAGCCATGCCCAACCTATTCAGTACATTCGAGTAATACATCAATTAATCAAATAAAGTTGTTTTAAAAATGATGATTCTACAAAAAAAGTACATTTACCTATAAATTTTCAACATCCTTTCAAAAATATCTTGTTTTATTTTTCTTAATTTGTTTGCTTTTAAAACTTCTAAACAGTACATTTAAGAACTTTTAATGATTAAAGGGAAATAACTCCATTTTTTTTTACATAATACAGCAAATTAGGAATTGACTACCTTCGTAGTTTTGTAAACATTCCAGTAAGGTATTTTTAGTGCATGTATATAGAAGCATAATTATAGAAAGTGCTAGTGTGATTAATTTTAGAAAATCTACAAAGCTTTATTTCCACTTGATCTCTAATGTTGGAGAAAATACAAAGTGTTACATGGATGTCGTTATAAATTTATTTCAATGGTATAATAGTTGGTATTTTAGCTTTTTAGCTTAAAGAATGCTGGACCTAGTTTCATACAAGCTACAAGCTCACATCTAGGGATTTTTACGGGTATGTGGAAATTGCCAAGTTGCACAATGTTTAAATTTCTATGATGAACAAAATTTAAAGGTAGAAAAAAATATATAAATAAAAGAATTCTGAAAGCTGAAAATAGTTAAAATTTTGCCAGAAAAGTCAAAATAATTTTATCTGCATATTGTGAAATTAAATCTTTTATTGTTTTCTGTTCATCTTACCTTATTTCATGATATTAATAATATATTAAAGGTTTCCGAAAAATTTGTCAAGACATTCCTAGAGTGCAAAATATTAAAGTAACTGAATCATACAGAACTATGAAAACTGAAAGAATTTGTAATCCAGGTTTTATTTTTTAGGTCAAAATGCTAAAGCCATAAAGTCACATCAATTCATGAGACATTTATCATGAAACTATTTTTAATGTGTCTCTCTCTAAAGAAATAAGAAAAAGAAGGGAAACGGGGAATGTGTCAAAGAGACAACGACCCATAGGGGAGCAATAACAACTCAAAGCCACCATAAGATCTTCAATGAACGGTGAGGAAACCCCACATCCAACGGTAGGTCAGAGTTGGCCCCTAAATAAAAAGAGTAATCAAGTTCAGCGAAATAAGCATCTTCCTAGACTCCGATAGACATAAAGTGAACTAACTAGAAAACAGACAAGACACACAAAGGCTTAATAAATTTCCTGACTTAGGACAGGCGCAAAACCCATTTCCTTGGAAGATTAAGGTCACATTACAAAATTTACAAATATCTATTTAAGATGTTGAGGTAACAGTATGGTCTCGCGGGGGGGGGGGGGGGGGGGGGGGNGGGGGGGGGAAGAAATTGATTGTTATACTGTCATGTTCATCTGGAAAAAGATACACATTTTCTAACATTCATTTTTTGACAGACCTCATTAGAAAGAGAGGTTGACGTTCCAGACAGAGAATTTATGCTAATAGATTCAAAAGAAATGAATGTAAATAAATGTAAAATGTAATTAGTGTAAAGTAAAGTGTATATGTAATTAATGTTAAGTGAAATGTAAGTAATGTGATGTGAATTGTAATTAATGTAAATGTATTTACTGTTAGTTGTTTTCAAAATGCAATCATTCCATGTTGGTGCTTATGACAGACTACTGCGGTCATCCAGTTCATAGGTGTATTTTTTATCATTTCCTACATTGTAACCATTTAAACATGCAGTGTACACAAAAATACATTTTTAAAGTTGAATTATTTTCAGATTTTGCAATATTTACATTCACCCTTTTCCATATTGAATTGTAAAACAAATTCAGATATTAAAAGAACAGTAATTTTCAACAGAAATTATATGTTGAGAGAAGCATCTTTTTATCATGTTTATAGAATATAAAAAAAAATTGTAAATTATATTTTTGTATTTTCCTCTCTTGATTTCCAATTAAATGGATAATGGCAGTGATACAAGTCAGTCAAATACAAATTCCTTGTTTTATCAAAAATATGCAAAAGCAAAAATATCTAACTTAAAATTAATATTGAAGTGAATTGTCCCCCTTTCATTGTACACTAAGTTGACATATGGATTACCCCCTTGTTTCTAACTGTATTTGTGTTATTTTAATTATCAATCATAGTTGTAAATAGTAAATAACTGTACATTTAAATATCTGTGATTTATTTTATCATGGTTGTGATTGTCTAAGGTTGTATTGAGGTCAAAATATGTATACATTTTGATATGATATGTATATATAGATGTATATATCATTAGCACAACAAGTGTTTAAGTCATATCATTTAACTAAGGTAGTTTTAATCTGTTATGGGTAAATTTTATTTTTAGGTCACTTAAATTGGATTTGTCGATATATATCCCAAGCTACATACTGCGAAAGTACTATTGTTCGTTGGGTTCCAATTTTCGTGGATTTCGTGGCTGACTTAAACCACAAAATTTGATACCCAATGAAATACAAATCTCCCGTTGATTTGTACTGTCGAAAGTCTCGAACCACGAATTTAAGAACCCATAAACTTACAACTTGCCTGCAATCCACGAAAATTGGCATCCATGAATAAAAGTACTTTCACAGTATACATACTTTTTAACTTGTTTAATGTATGCATTGGACCATGCCAATAGATATAGCAAATTTCTTAAAGATCGACATGATCACAGGAGAATACCCCCAAATAGGTTTTATTGTGCAGTCTCTAATTTTGATATTACATGATAAAAAACACAGAACATATTGCCAGAAGAACCAGTAATAATTATATTTTTTAGATTATTTTTTTTCAAAAAAAGGAATTTTATATTTGAAATAAAAGACAAATTACAGTGTAATGTCAAACTATAAAATAAGTACAACTGGCCCTGGTCAATTTGTGTATTTATTTATTCGTTCCATGATCATGCTATTTTTTCTCAAAAAGTGCATGTACTGATAGTTAAGTCTGATCTTCTGGAAAATAGCAACAACAAAAGAATTAGAGATGGTTTCATATAGATTAAATTTTGGCTGCAGTGTGTGAAAAAATATAACATCTTTCTTGAAATAATCATATTTTTGTGTTTAGTCATATAAAAAAGAAAGGAAATGGGGTAAATGTCAAGGAGACAATATCCCATCTCAAGATTAAAACAAGCCAAAACAAAGCATCTAGGTGTCACCGTACAGTCTTCCACAGTAGTTAGTATTAATACAAGGAATAGTACACAAACAAACTAGACCAGTCATACTTATTTTTAAATTGAGTCAGTGAACATAAACAATTCAGTTTTTAATTAAAACAGTTTTAATATAAATTTTCATTTTCTTTAAATGATTGTTCTATTTTTTAATGTCAAGTTTTTTTGTTTTTTTTTAATGACAAAATGCACAGCATTACTCTTCATTTATCTATTTTTAAGGTCAACATTTTTTTGTCATTAACTTTTTTGTTTTTCATGTGCAATCTGTTTCTTTTATCCTTTTTTATCTTATTTTGTAGATTTTATGAAACCCAGTATGTTCTTTGCTGTAATGGTGCTTTGTATTAAGTTTCTCTGCATTTAATTTTTTCATTCAACGTTCAAAGAAAGTATACCTCACTACCGGCCAAATATTGTCATTGTTACCATAGAGACATAACATCAGTATCATTAAAGTGTTTGTGTTCTTATGCATTTAAATTTTTCATGACATATGCGTTGCAGTTAAAAATTTTCATTTTTCATGTTCAGAAATTAATATTTTTGTATGGTACCTAAAATGGCATAACCTAGTTTTCCTTTTTGCAAAAAAAATGGTGGATTTATTTTATATACAAATTTTTAAGCCAAAAAAAATTGTACCCACAAAAACAGAATTGACACAAAAAGTTACGAAAATTGAATTGGCACCCATCAAAATAATAACAAAAATAGATATTGTGCTGTGTTTTTAATTTCTATTTTGAATTTTTCATTGGTTTTTTGCTTTGGTTTTCATTTGATGATGTTTTGTACATGTGCGCCAAATAAATTTTTCAATTGTTTTTGTTTGTAATAATTCATATAGATATGAAATTAATTTTTGACCATATATATGTTGCTTTTATATGCAGAAGAGTGCATGAAAAATAATCATATTTTTAAAATCTATTATTGGGATTGAAATTTACAAATAAAATCCTGTGACCTCAGATACAATATTTTGAGGTACAACTCATCTTTGCATACTCATGTGTAAATCATTTGTTTGTTTGTGATGATACATGTGCCATGACTGACTTAAAATTATAGATCAAGATAACTCAGTAAGCAAGGTTGCATACCAGTGTTTATAAATTATTTCCAATTATAGGTCTTAAAACAAATATTTTTTTACATTGGGAAACTTTATTTTTTATTTTTTTTCCCGTGTACAGTGAAACCTGTCTCAACCAAACCCATTTGGAACTGAAGATTTTGTTTGGTTTAGACAGGTATTCAGTTTATACAGGTTCAAAATATACCGTATAGAAAATAATGCTTAAGGCCTTTACATTGTGTTTTGTTTACACAGGTTTTCGGTTTAGGCAGGTTTGGGTATAGACAGCTTTACTGTCATTCAAGTAAGAACTACAATGCAATTGTTAGAACTTAAGACATTTTTGAAAATTAAGACATAATCTTAAGTCAGTCATACGTTTTGATGATGGCAAGATAGGAGTGATTGATAAAGAAGTTTTACTGCAGAGATTTATTGTATTTTTCATATTCTTGTTATGTATTATTTTCCAGACAAAATGTTTGGATATCAGTATAAAAAATTGAAAAAAGAAATTAAAAAAGTAATAAAATGATATTGAAATATTATAATTTGTTTTTTTTTTTGAAATCCTTATGGTGGATGTCTACTGTAGCTGTATTCCACATATCTATGTAGATTTAATCTTATGCTCTACAGAAAACACATTCAAAGATCTTTCTCTGACAAATTACTAGTCCAATTATAACCAAACTTAGTCACAATGTTCCCAAGATGTGTTTTTCCCCAGAAGGTATCAATCAGATACCTAGTCCAAGATGGCCACCAGTGGGAGACATACTGTAGTTTACAATGTACATTGGACCCTAAGGGAAATTCAAAGTTCTGTTCCATTTACAACCAGACTTAGTCACAATGGTCCCAAGATGTTTACTTCCTAAAAAGGTATCCAGCAGTTCCTTACCTCGAAAGGCTCAGACTTAGTCACAATGGTCCCAAGATGCTTACTTCCTAAAAAGGTATCCAGCAGTTCCATACCGCGAAAGGCTTATACAAGATGACTGCCAGCCTGGAACAGTTTAACATCAGACCCTGTGGATAACACATTCAAAGATCTTCTCAGGGACTGCAAGTCCAATTACAACCAAACTTGGTCACAGTTGTCTTTCATTCCAAGAAAGGCACAAGCAAGTCCATACCCATCCAAGATGGCTGCCAACAGGAAACATAAGTTAAACATTGGACCCTATGGAAAACACATTTAAAGGTCTTCTCTGAATAAAAATCTAATCACAACCAAACTTAGTCAGAATGGTCCTAGGATTGTCCCTTCCAAAAAAAATAGATCTGCAAGCCCCTACCTCATCCTTGATGATTGCCAGGAGATACAAAGTTTTAACATTGCACCCTATTGAAAACACATTCAAAGATCTAGAAACTATTAGTCGAATTAAAATAAAACTTGGTCAGAACGGTCCTTAGATGATCTTTTTGAAAAAGGTGTCTTGAGTCCACAGCTCATCCAAGATGACTCCAAGGGAATGGAGTTAAACATATGCAAAGATCTTTTTCCCAGAACATGCAACTCCAATTACATCCAAATTTAGTCACAATGGTCCCTTCCAAAATAAAAAAAAAAAAAAATATCCAGTAGGTCTTTAACTCATCCAAGATGGCTGCCTGCATGGAACAAATGTTAAACATTGAAATCCTTAGAAATCACATTCAAAGATCTTTTCACACACTACTAATAAATGAAATAAAAGTGATAACAGGAAACACCTACAATGACTGAAAATTATAATTACATGCCACAATCTGCTAGGGAACTTCACAGGAAAAACACAAATTAGACAAAAGACAAACATAAACAATGATAGGAACTCGGGACAGCCGGACTTGGTACCGGCACTTGCAAAAGCCAGCGGTAGGGTTAAACCGCTTTATGGGTACCCAAACCTCCCCTTTATCTGTCCCGTTTCCCTATAGTTTAGTAAACATATGAATAAAACCCAATACAGGTAGAATACAAGCTCCATTACCACAATCTTGAAAGGAGAGAATATGACAATACGTAATAGTCCATGGGCTGGAATAACCCCCCACTTCCGAACCCCACCCATTTTTTTAAGTCCGCATACATCCCCTCTTCAAAATAAAACATGTTAACACAAGCATAACCTGCACACACTTGTGGAATTTGGCCCATTTTTAGACCCACCTACTGAAATTTTGGAAAATTTCGTTTTTCGTTCATGTTTTTCTTTCAGTTGCTTCAAAATGTTGACAAAATGCCTTTAAGTTATAAAAACGAGGTATCAAATGATTGCTTATTATATAAGCTTCACAAAGAACCCAAGTTTTTAAGATTTCTATCCCCAATACGTTCCATAGCGCAATTAAACGTACCCCTACCCCATTGAAATATTGACGAAAGACGAAAAAACTGATATTTCCATTGAAATTGCGTAAGTTTGATGGTCTAGAGAACCCGAAGTGCATCTCAATTCCCGATTCTGAAAATTGTTTTTAGCTTTTCAATCTATTTTCTTCAATATAAAACAGGTTAAGACAATGTTAACATATTTTAAATGACCAATATTTTATTTTCAAATATACCAAATACAGGGACCTTTGAATAATTTTGTTTTTGAATAAGTTTTGTCTTTCTTTTGCCTAATATTACTTTTTAGTAAACAAATATCATTTAAAAAAGGTATCAAATGAAAGCTAATTATATTAGCTTTACAGCCATAACAAATAATGGCCATTTTTAGGTAACATGTATCATATATGAATAAAACTTACCCCTACCCCAACAAATTTACTCTAAAATTGTCAATTTTTTGTCTATTTTCGCATAAAAATTACCAGAAGATGCAAAATGTGTGTTGTATAGGACAATGTTGCATTAATTATATTATGATTTTATACTTTAACAGCCATTTGTTGACTTAAACTCAATATTTTGCCCGAAATTGGTGAAAAATGGGAATTTTCAACATTTTAGAATTGTCCAAAGTCCACTGCTATATTGTTATATATGCCAAATCTGGAGGATATTTCTGCAACTATGCCAATTAATTGTACCAAGCGACACATTTGGTGTCTTAAAACATTGCTAAGAAAAACAAGGAGTGTTAAATGTGACTTTGATTACAGAAAATCTTACCCCTACCCCCAACAAATTTTCCCTGAAATTGTCAATTTTTTGTCTATGTTCACATAAAAATAACCAGAACACGCAAAACATGTGTTGTGTATGACATTAATGCATGAATTACATCAGAATGTGGTATTTCAACAGCCACTTGTCGACTAAAACTCAATATTTCTCCCAAATTGATGAAAAATGGGAATTTTCAACATTTCAGATTTGTCCGTATTTCATTGTTAAATCGCAATATATGTCAAATGTGTAGAATATATCTGCAGATATGCCATTTAATTGTCCTAAGCAATACATAAATTGTCTTTAAACATTGTTTAGAAAAACAAGGAGTGTAATATGTGACTCTAAATACCGAAAATCTTACCCCCACCCCAACAAATTTTCCCTGAAATTGGTGAGTTTTGGTCTATGTTCGCATAACAATAACCAGAACATGCAAAATGTCTGTTGTATATGACAATGTTGCATCAATTACATCATGATTTGGTATTTTAACAGCCATTGGTCGACTACAACTCAATATTTCTCCCCAAATTGATGAAAAATAGGAATTTTCAACATTTCAGATTTGTCCATAGTTCACTGTTAGATCGCAATATATATCAACTTTTTAGAATAGATCTGCAGATATGCCAATTAATTGTTCTAAGCAATACAATAGTTGTCTGAAAACATAGTTTAGAAAAACAAGGAGTGTAATATGTGACTCTAAATACCGAAAATTGTACCCCTACCCCACCAAATTTTCCCTGCAATTGGTGTTTTTGGTCTATGTTCGCATACAAATAACCAGAACATGCAAAATGTCTGTTGTATATTACAATGTAGTATGAATTACATCATGATTTGATATTTTAACACCCATTGGTCGACTAAAACTCAATATTTCTCCGCAAATTGATGAAAAATAGGAATTTTCAGTATTTCAGATTTGTCTATAGTTAACTGTTAAATCGCAATATGTATCAAATCTATAGAATATATCTGCATATATGCCAATTAATTGTTCTAAGCGATACATTAGATGTCTTAAAACATTGTTTAGAAAAACAAGGGGTGTTGAATGTGACTCTAGATACCAAAAATCTTACCCCTACCCCAACACATTTCCCCCAAAATTGTCAATATTTTTTCTATGTTGGGATAAAAATAACCACCACACGCAAATTCTGCGTTGCATATAACAAAGTTGCGTGAATACTATCATGATTTGGTATTTCAAATCCCAGTTGTCAGCTTAAACTCAATATTTTTTCCAAAATTGATAAAAAATGGAAATTTTTAGCATTTCAGATTTGTCCAAAATCGTTATATGTGGCAAATCTGGAGGATTTATCTGCAGATATGCCAATTTATTGTCTTAACCGATACATATGTTATTTAAAAACACTGTTTAGAAAAATAAGGAGTGTTCAATTTGTCTCTAAATACTAAAAATCTTACCCCTACCCCAACAAAATTAAACTTAAAAATCTCCAAAATATGACCGTCTGTACATATAAATGAACAAAGCATACTAATGTTTTACTTTCTTTGCAAAAGATGCATTTGATACATCATAATATGTAATTTTGACACCAAAATATGGGTAAAATGGAATATTTTGGACGATTATCGTGAAAAATTGGAATTTTCAGTATTTCAGAATTTTCCGAAATTCAAAGTTAAATCGCCGAATAACTGACCATAAACCGGGCGCATGATCTTATTTTTGATAAATGGGAGGCTCTGTGTGTTTTGGTGTTTGAAAATGATATGTCATTGGAAATTTATACAATGTTAAAAGCTTTTCAAGCTGAATAAAATGAAATAAATTGTGTTGAATATGTGTGTGGTAAGGGGTAATATGTTTGTAATTTATGAGACTGTAGTTAGTCTAAAAGGCTTAAAAGCATACTTTCTAATTGCTTAGATATGATGAAACGATATTTAATCAACATTTTCAAGTTATATATCAAATTCATGAAGTATTTGTATCTCAAAGTCAAAACAGCAGAAATTCTGTAAAACGGAAAATTCCCATTTTTCATACAATTTCGGACAGAAGAGTCGAAATCAGACCTTTTGAAAAGTTTTAATCTTCTTAAATATTATTCTGCATGTTAGATGTAGTGAAATACACGCTAGAATTCCCATTGAACATTATCTTTTTATCATTTAGAGCCTGAATATTTCAAATTTTCTCTTAATTTTTAGGGGGAGGGGTGCTAATTTTGACATTTATGAACCTATAATATATCTGAAACTAAAATTTTTGCGTATAATTTGTTGCTAACATATAAATTATCATTGCATCGGCAATTATTAAATATATATTCAGATTTTTACGACGTCAAAAAGTCGAAATTGTGAAAAAATCTAAAATTCCGAAAAATTCCATTTTTCAAAAATTTTATACGAAAATCAAAATTTTATGGACTTCAATGGTTTTATTTTCCAACATTGTATCACAACTGATAAGTTAGGCATAAAAACTAGATCAAATGACGAGGGTTGTTTATCTGAAAGGAATTGACAGCCTAAAATCGACATTTTCGCATTTTTTGCAGGGGTAGGGGTAGACTTTTTGTATCCCCAGATCATAAAATTGGCGTAAAGTACCCAGACTTGTGTTCAGTTCATTGTAAAGCATATTAAGTTAGCTTTAATTTGATACCAAATTTCAGTACATATTGCTTATCTGTAAAAAGTTATGGAGCTTAAAAGATGAAACTTATGTTAAAACGAAAATACAATATTTTTTCGGGTGTACTGTAAAAGTGGCCCAATACTGTCTATGCATGCAGGTAATGTTCGTGTTAACATGTTTTATTTCGAAGAGGGGACATAGAAAGACTAAAAAAAACCGGTCTGGTTCGGAAGTGGGGGGGGGGATGCACGGAAAGTGTTTCCAGCCCACGGACTATAATTTTTAAAGATGGGTCAAGGGGTGCTCGCCGCTAAACTGCCGGCTAGCTAAAGGAGCCTAGTCTGCTGGTAAATCACTGTCGCACTATGGAAGAAAAATCAAACTTGAAACTTTCCGCAGGATTTGGTTAAGAATTGTCATATATTTCAGTAGACATCGGCAGTATCAGTGAGAGGCCAGTATGTATTAAAAAATTTTCAGGTCACTAGATCTCAAAGCTAATTTAACGGATGCAAGCAGAGTATCTTGTCAATATCCCCTATTACGTAAAGAATGTAAGTTACGTCCCAGCTTTTCTAGATTTTTAATCAGTTTCTGGCATTTTTTAACAACATTACCATAAAAACGAGGATTAGAAATGCCCTTAGTTATAAGCTGTGGAAAGTTATAAACATGGAAAGGATATGGAGTAAATGCACATAAGGCAAAATCTACAAATACATGATGGCACCAAGCAATGGAACAACGCTTTTATTGTTGTTCTTCATCTTGAAGTCACCATGAGGCCTTCAACAAGGACCTTAGTCTGATTAGAACCAAAATTAGTCACAAAAATCCTTAGATAGTCCTTTCTATAAGAAGTATGCAATTACAACCAAGATTAGTCACAATGGTCCTTAGATGGTCTGATCCAAAAAGCGTTGCTTGAATGTCTCTGTCTCATTCAAGATTGCCGTTGTGTAACGCTGGACTTTCTGCAAAACACATTAAAAGATCTTCTCAAAGATTACTTAACCAATGACAGCCAAACTTTGTCACACTGGTCCCAAGATGGTTTCTTCTTAAAAAAGGGTGTTTTGTATGTTAGTACCTCATCCAAGCTGGGTCCAGCGGGGAACATAGTTTAACACTGGGCCCTGTGGGAAACACATTCAACGATTTTGAAAGAAACTGCAGTTATAACCAAACTTGTCACAATGGTCCCAAGTTTCTTTAAAAAAAGTATCTGGCAGGTTTGTACCTCATCCAAGATAGCTGCCTAAGGAGAACAACATTTAAACAATGGACCCCGTAGAAAACACAGTTAAAAAGTCTACTCAGAAAACAAGTCCAATTACAACCAAACTTAGTAAAAATGGTCCTTAGATGACTTCGCAATAAGGAATCCGGCAGGCCCGTTGGAAACATAGTTTAACATTGAACCCTATGGAAAACAAATTCAAAGGTTTTCTCGCACACTAGAACAAAACTTAGTCACAATAGTCCTTAGATGTTCAGGTATCTGGGAGGTCCGTACCTCAGGCAAGATGGTCGTCAGCAGAATCTAGTTTAGCATTGGACCCTGTGGAAAATATATCCTACTCTGCGAAACTGCAAATGCAATTACAAGCAAATCTATTCACAATGGTCCAAACAAGATACCCTTTAAAAAGGTGAGGGTAAGGTCTGTACCTCATCCAAGATCGCCGCATACAAAGAACACAAGTTTAAACGCTACCCTATAAAACACATATTTTTAGATCTTCTTCTCAGACACTACTAGTCAAATTACAACTAAATTTAGTCAAAATGGCCCTTAGATGGTCTCATTAAAAAAAGCGGCCCAGAAGGTCCTTTCCTCATCATTGGCGGATCCAAGAGGGGTTTCCAGGGAATGAAACTCCCCCTTTTTTAACAATCGTGTATTTTTTTTATAAATATCTCGATGTTTTATTAAGGAAATACCCAAAAGAAATTCATTTCACTTCTAAATTGGACCCCCTTTTCAAATTAGATTCGCGCCTGTTCATCCAAAATGACCACCAGCGGGGCAGATAGTGTAACACTTGACAAATGGAAAACACCTTTAGCGATCTTCTTAGAAACTACTACTCCAATTACAGCCAAATTTGGTAACGATTGTCATCACATGTTTCCATTCTTAAAAAAAACTACCCGGTAGGTCTGTATCTCATCCAACGGCTGTGGAAGACACATACAAAGAAGCTGCAATTCCAATTACATCCAAACTTAGTCACAATGATCCCAAGATAGATCCGAAACTCGTCAAGGATATGGCCGTCAGAGGAGAACACAGTTGACCCTTTCAAAACATATTAAAAGAGCTTCTTCTTACGCACTTAGTCACAATGGTTCTTAGTCCCTTTCAAAGAAGTATCGGGGATATCAGTACCTCACCGAAGATGGCCGCCAGCGGAGAACACAGTTGACCCTATCAAAACATATTACAAGAGCTTCTTCTTACGCACTTAGTCACAATGGTTCTTAGATAGTCCCTTTAAAAGAGGTATCGGGGATATCAATACCTCACCGAAGATGGCCGCCAGCGGAGAAACTAGTTTAGCATTGGACCCTGTGGAAAATATATTCAAAGATCTTTTTTCTCCGAGACTGCAATAAGCAATGAAGGGATAATGCACATGGGATATAGTCTCTACAAATACATAGTAAATTAAACAAAGCAATGAAACAACGCTTTTATTGTTGTTCTTCATTACAACTAATTGTCCAATTACAACCAAATCACAATGGTCTTCCGAAAAAGTAATGGAGGTCCGTACCTCATCCAAGATAGCCGCAAGCGGAGAAAACAACTTTAAACTGGACCTTATGAATAAACTACCAGTCCAATTACAAACGGAGTCACAATGGCCCTTGTCTGATCCAAAGAAGACATCCGGAAGGTCCGTTCGTCATCATAAATGGCCACCATCGGGGAAGATATTGCAACATTTTGACAAAATATAAAACACATTCAGAGATCTCAGAATTTAACTTCTAGTTCAATTACATCATAATTTTGCCACAATGGTCATTAGATGGTTCCTTTCTTTTATAAAGATGTCCGTTATGTCCTCACTTCATCCAAGATGGCTGCCAAACGGGGTATATACTAGTAGCTTAACACAGGACCCTGTGAAAAAACATTGAAGGATCAATTACAACCGTTTACAATGGTCCCAAGATGGTTTCTTAAAAAAAGGTATCGGGCAGGTCCATACATCATCAAAGATGAATGGCCGCCAGCTGGGTAAAAAAGTTAAATGATCGACCCTATGGAAAACATTTTCAAAGGTCTACTACGAAAACAAGTCCTATTACAACTTAACTTGGTCAAAAAAAGTCACTTCGCAAAATGTATCACACAGGCCCATAACCTCATTCAAGATGACCATGCAGCAGTTGGAAACATAGTTTAACATTGGATCCTATGGAAACCACATTCAAAGATCTTCTTCTCACACAAAATTAAAAAGACCACTGATGCACCATCATCAGCATCATTATTATAAATCAGCTATAGAATGCATAGTTACTTTGTGCATGTGAATGCATGTTTGCACAATTACTACGAACTGTTTGTGGCACTTTACTGTCCCTGAAAAATGCGTTTGAACGGTTTCGAGAACAGGAGAGCTGTGATTTTTAAAGAACAAAAAATGACCCCGATTTTTTCTAAAAAAATCTACCAGCACATTTGTTGGAAAAATATTCTAGCCCTCACTCTGTCCTCAGCAAATTTTCCTGGCATAGTGTATTTGGGAAAAAAAATAATTTCCTTACATTAGAGGGCCAATAAAATGAAATTCCCATCCCAAAATTTGACTTTATTTGGATTTTCTTACATGGTTCGATTTCCAAAATTTCAAATTTAAGAACAGTAACCATAAAAAATATTTTGTAGTCATAGAATACTGACTACAAAAACATTTATCATTCTGTACAAATAGAATGAATGACATTTCCCGTGCATCCTTGAGAGAATTTGACACAAAACCTAATAAACTATGTACAGAAATAGGAAATTAAAGACGATAAAAAGTTATCTGAAATTTGAAAGCTGGAATATTGTAAAATATGATCATGTGTTTGCCATCAAATGAAGCTTGGAACGCTTTTGCTTAATCCAAACATTTTTATACGGCCGTCTTTGATGGGACGTATTATGGTATACTGATGTCTGTCCGTCTTTACATGTCTTAATCGCGCTGGAGATCGCTTTGACCATTTTTCTTTTAACTTTGCAGGAAGAATGCTCTCTTTCCTTTTTCTTTGGCAGCGGATTCTCCATTCCAGAGTTTTTGGACTTTGAATATCCCCAAAATGCATGAAATGGCACTTTCTGTTCACACATTGTACTTTAACATGAGAACCTTTCGACATTTTTCTTAAAAGATTGTACGATTGTGAAGTACCACAGAAGACAACTCTATACGTTTTTTCCATTCCATAGTTATGGATGGAATCTTCAGCCTTATATTGAGAGATGAAATTATCCCAAACTAGATCTAAATGTTAGTGCTTGTTTTATAGAGAGATTAATCTGACTTTGGTAGATTATTTCAACTGAGAAGCTGCAATGTTTTCATTTTCCCTATCTTTGTAGAACTACAGAGTTTATTTTTGATTGAACATGTTCGCAGTTTGAACATTTACTTTTGAACATGTTCTCAATTTGAACACTACAGTGTTCTCCATTTTAACACCTACTCTTTGCACACTAAAAAAGGCGTTCAGAATCTTAACATCCTTGCTTTGAACATGTTCTGAGTGTTCAAAAAGTGTTACAGGGCCTTTGAACGCGTCTTGGCATTAAACTCTTGAACACTTGGACATGTTAATTAATTGCACACTAGGTATTCAAGGAGTAAACACCAGTATTAGAAAAGGAAACGCCTCAGCGTTCAACACCTTAACACCAGTGTTCAATGATTGCACACCTACATGTCTAAGAGCTGAACATTAGTGTGGCATTAACTTGACGAACAGCAGCGTTTATTTTGGGAACACCATTACGCGTTCGATAAGTGTTCATTAGGTGTTCTAAACTTTAACACTTGAATTTACAGTATGTGCTCCGTTTGTGGCACGCGTGTTTTTGGTGGGATGTCCGCTTTGAAAGATAATGCATGCTTTGCTCTGTTTTATGGAACACTTGCTTTTTGGTGGGATATCTGCTCTGATGTCTGTGCATGTTGTGCTCCATTTCAGGTGTGACATATGTGCTTCTGGTTGGATATTTGCTCTGACGGCTATGCTTCGGAATTAAGATTAAACATGCTATGCTCCGTTCGTGGTACATTTGCTTTTGTAGGATATGTGATTGTACGGCTGTGCTTCGGAAAAGTAAACGTACTTACATTCACTCCATATCCTTTCATTTTTCCTATTTGCTCTGTTTTTGTAACATGCGCTTTTGTTGACGGCTGTGTTTCGGAAGAGTAAGCAGGTTTTGATCCGGCTTTTTGTGGAATATCTGCTCTGACGACTGTTCTTCGGAAATTTAAGCTTGTTGTGCTCTCTTTTGTAGCATTTGTGCTTGAAGTGGGATATATGCGCTGACGGTTGTGCTTCGGAAAAGTAAACATGCTATGCTCCGTTTTGGGAACACGTGTTTGTTGTGGGATATCTGCTCTGACAACTGTGCTTCGGAAGAGTAAGAATGTTATTGTACGTTTTCGGAACATGTAGTTTCGGTGGGATATTTTCATTGACGGCAGTGCTTCGGAAAAATAAGCATGTTGTGCTTCGTTTGTGACACATGTGCTTTTATAGGGATATCTGCTCTGACGATCGTTCTTCTTACACTGTAAAATGTATGCATGTTGTGCTCTGTTTTGTAGTACGTGTGCCATAGTGGGATTTATGCTATGACGGCTGTGCTTCGGAAGAGTAAATATACAGAGCTCCGTTTGTGGCACATGTGCTTTTACTAGGATATCTGTTCTAACGTTTCTGCTAGAATAAGCCGGTAGTAATCATGATATACTCTGTGTCTGTGACACATGTACTTTTGTAAGATATATCTTTTGACGGCTCTGCTCTGAAATAGTAAACATGATATTTTACGTTTTCGAAACATGTGATTTTTGTGGGAGATTTGCTGTGACCGCTGTGCCTCGAAAGAATAAGCATGTTTTTGTGCTTCGTTTGTGAGACATGCTCTTTTTGTGAGATATCTGCTCTAACGACTGTTCTTCGGAAATGTAGGCATGTTATGCTATGTTTTGTAGTACTTGTGCTTTTAGTGGTATATATGCTCTGATGACTGTGCTTCGGAAAATTGAACGTGCTATGCTCCGTTTTCGGAACACGTGCTTGTGGTGGAATATCTGCCCTGACGGCTGTGCTTCAGAAGTGTAAGCATTTTGTGCTCTATTTAGTAGCACATGTGCTTGAAGTAGAATATCTGTTCAGACGGCTCTACTTCGGAGAAGTAAACATGCTGTGCTCCGTTTTCAGCACGTATGTTTTTTTCTGGGATATCTTTACTTACGGGTCTCCTTCGGAAGTGTAAGCATGTTGTGCTCAATTTGTGCTCTGACGAATGTTCTTCGGAAGTGTAAGAAAGTTGTGATCCGTTTGTGGCACATGTGATTGGAGTGATATATGTACTCCGACTCGGAGAATTTAACATGCTATGCTCCGTTTTCGGAAGGTGTGCTTTTGTTATAACTGATCTGACGGCTGTGCTTGGGAAGAGAAAGCATGTGGTATTCCGTTTATGGCAAGCATGTTTTGCTCCGGTTTTGGCACATATGCCTTTGCTGGGATATCTTCTCTTACCGCTCTGCTTCGGAAGTGAAAGCATGTTGTGCTCCGTTTTTTTTTTTGGTACATATTCTAATAGTTGGATATCTGCTCTGACGACTCTTTGGAAGATTTAACGGGCTATGCTCCGTTTTCGGAACACGTGCTTGTGGTGGGATACCTGACCTGGCGACTGTGCTTAAAAAGAGTACGCATGTTATGCTTTTTCCTCGCACATGTGCTTTCAGTGGGATATTTGCTCTGACCGCTCTGCTTCGGAAGAGTTAGTATAATCTGGTGCGTTTGAGGCACGCGTCCTTTTACTGGGAGATTTACTCCGACGACTCTGCTTTAGATTGTTGAACGTGTTAATTTGTAGGATATCTGACCTAATGTATCTGCTTCGGAAGAGTAAGCATGCTCTTCTCTGTTTATGCCACGTGTGCTTTTGGGGAATGTCTGCTCTGAAGGCTCTGCTCTGGAAGGGGAGGCATTACATGGTCCGTAAGCTGTCCTCGTTTTATTGATGCAATCTGGCTCTATTTAGAGATGGACTGAAAAGAATATACATATTTCAGATTATTCTGCCACAGAAGATTATTGTGCGCCCTCTATCTGGCACCGGATTTTCTTGAAAACTAAGTATACAAAAATACCGATGTTGCATAAAAAACTGTTAATTTCGTTATGCTGTACACGTGTTTCAAGGAGTTACCTCTCATCAGCAGCATTAATATAGCAGGTTACACATGTAACCAAAACAGCTGCTACAGGAAAGAAAAAAAAAAAGTATACAAAATACTTGATCTGCAACAATAAAAAAAATAAGAGAGAATAGAAATACGTCCTTAATGAGCAAAACCTTCACTTCTTAACATAATAAAAACAGAAGACAAAAAATAGTATGATACTAGAAATAGCACAACTGACAAAGAATCATCTGCATGTCTCTGTAAAATCCAAATAAAAACAGAAAATGATCAATAGTATAAAACTACAAAGACAAAAAAAGATATCTGAGAAAAGATCAAAGTAACAAAAAGCTGAGAATAAAAGATATGAATAAACAATGATGTGACATTAGCAATAAAAGTAATTAAAAAAATGAAATGATAAAAGACAAAGACTTGTATAAAAAAAATACATCTGACAAGATGAAAGAAAATAAAAATACATAAAGAATGAACTGATTTTTGATAATAAAATTAATAAAAAAAAATAAATAAATAAACCTTCTAAAATATAATGTAAAACCTGCAAAAAATCAAGAAATAAATGAAGAAATACGATAAACTGGCGAAAGAAGAAAAGTAAATAATAGAATGCTTTATGCTTCACAAATTTCTTAAAACAGTTCAAAAACAGTTCACCGGTCATCAAGAGCAACATATACCGTTCAGTGTAAGGAGAGTTCACTTTTGCTTCAATGTAAAGTGAAATATTCCAAAATGTATTCACTTCGAATGAAATCAGAACCAGTCTGAGTCTCCTTTTCTACCGTTATTCAAAGTAATTACAGTTCGGAACAGTTCATTTCAAATACAAAAAAGTGAACTCTTCCAGCATTTAACACTGCTATAGAAAAGGGGGGGGTTCCGATGGCGTTAAGGAAAAACGGGCGACTAAAGCCGATTTGTGGAATTATTTTTGTCAAAGTTTGCCTTTCAAATTCGAAATGAAATTTAAAATATCATTCCGGAACGGAGGTGGTTGCAACCTCCGGACCCCTCCCCCATCTGTATCTACCATCTGTATCTTTTCTATATGCGACATCAAGTGTAGTGCTCCGGAAGAGTAAGTAAAAACTGTTTTGTATGCTGCATCATATATTTCGAAAGATGCTGGACCGTCTTAGAACTGAAAAATAAATGAAAATGTAAAATTTATTTTATGCAAATGCAAGTGTCGAAAATGAAAACACTGGAGAAGGAATTATTGATATTTTTTATTTGCACCTGTTCTCGAATATAGTGCGTAAATGATTTAGTTCATAGAATTAGAAGTAGAAGTAGAATTGGAATTATTTTATTGAATAGAATTCCAAATAAAGGATTACATTCATCAACAATACAAAAAAATGATACATTTAAAACACAAATATACAAATAAGTCAAAACTACTGAGAACACAACATTTTTAGTACCGTAAATCCTTCTTATGCTGTCGCTTTCTTCAGAAAAATCCCGGGTATGAATATGCAAAAATCAATTTTTTGTGGCTAAATTCATTGCCAATTTCTTCTTTAACATTATTGTAAACTGCATAAGAAATATAACATATAAATGTAAGGTTTAAGCATAATTTAAAAAGAATTGTCGAGGGAATATTTTAGTGGTATCAAGTGCGCAAATATTGACTTTCGAACAGGGATCCAGTTTT
>MJUU01009765.1:0-71862 GCA_002080025.1 Modiolus philippinarum
ATATTCAACGGAAAGACTGGTCAAAATCAATTGCTATAGAGTGTTAAGATGCATGTACCCAGACAAAATTATATGTACAGATAGAGTTTCTAACATACTTTACTTATAGGTCAATTAAGTGACGATTCTTGTATAAGAAACACGGAGATCCAAAACGCATTCTATGTAACTAAGCAAAATTATATCGTCTTGAAACAACGCCATTTTCCTTTTATACCCAAAATCGGAAAGGGTAATCATCAAAACAAGATTTCATTGGTTCAATCAAGGAAAAGGGTGTGCCTTCAGTTAAAGCCCATTCAATGACCCCACGTGCTTAGTGAGAAAAATCGATTTTGTTTATGTAAATAAGACGGTTACCAGGTAGAAATGGTCGTTTTATATAGATTATTTCGTCGGAACCACTGCATGTACCCCGTCCAAAATTTGCACATGAATCGATAAATATTTAATTGCAAAGTATATTTTTTCTTAAAAATTTCCGTTGTAAAGAAATAGCTAGATCCAAAACACTTTGGAATCAGGTATATTCCGGGAAATCTCATTTTTCATTAAATATATGTTCGAAATATCAAATTTTTTTTAAATGTCATTTGTCAACATCAAGATACATCACATGAACATAACAGAGCATAAATTTTCTTGTTATAAGTAACTTTTATCAGGTCTTAACAACTAGTTATACATTGAAATCGACATTTTTATCTTTTCTAAAGGAGAGTTCATATTCTATTGTTTAAATACCACCAGATTTCAGACTGAGTATATTATTTGAATACCCGAAGGAGTCAATTGTAGATTTTACGGTCAAAATGCAGTTTACAGGCGACGCGTAGCAGCTGTCATCGTATTCCCCATTTACGGCTTGTTCATTTAAGTAATAACAGTACATTATTTGAATACCCGAAGGAGTCAATCGTAGATTTTACGGTCAAAATGAAGTTTACAGGCGACGCGTAGCGGAGCCTGTAAACTGATATTTTGACCGTCAAATCAAGATTGACGCCCTTGGGTATTCAAATAATATATTGTTATTGCGATTCTAATGCAATTAATCAATTTAATGTTCTATTTTTAACTTGTGTATTTATAACCATACAAGAAACCAGACTAAACAGGGAACCTACCATGTCCCAAGTGTGTAGATGGTGAAATTGACGGTCAATTCTGACCAATCAAAACTTCCATGATATAAATGTTGCATTAGAATTTCCTATATTAACCTCCCATTAGAGAGGTTTATCTTATACCGATAAACAAATTAATTTTTCAATATTTGCCGGACATAACCGATACGTTGCAAACTGAAAACATACTCCCCAAAACAGGGGTGCACCTACCTCAGAATATCGCTACCTTAATATTGGAAAGTATAGAGTCGTCACTTACTATGTTAAAAGATATTTTCCATTTACTTGTCGTTGTCGTATGAGATTTTAAAGTCTATGAAAACTGCAAGTTTCGGTTCCGGTTTTTGCCGTGTTAACTTCCGGCATGAGAATTGCAAAATGTGCGGGAAATCTTTGTTTTTTCAAACTGCGATGTGAAATCTCACATTATTTTGCGAAACATTACATTTTCTTAATCACAATAAGCACTATTGGTCTTAATTTTCTTTCAGATTAAATTATGTATGTAACTGATTGTACTCTAGCGAAACTGAAAGTACATCGCGGTTGTCAGTCGTGATTTCATCATTAAAGTAAAGGGAAACTGCATTAAAGTCATTTATAGGCTAATAGAACTTTTGTATTTCTATAGATACTTTATCAATATGGGTTTGTTTGAAACATCCTTCATTTTGAGTCTTTTGATTCAGCCTGGGGCTATTTAGTTACATGATTATATTAGTCCCAGCGTGAAGCGTGATTATTAATTTTGAGGGAAACAGCTGGGAAATGGATTATAGGATTTAAATATTTAAAATTTAAAAACTAAAAAGAAAATGATTGTATTGCATAAAGAAATATATTCAAAGTTCCTTCCAATTAAGGGGCATAAGCCTGATGCCCAGGCCTGATGACCGTTTGGTCACCTAAAACAGGCAGAAAAATAATTTGGTTATTATAACTAATAAATCAATTGCTGTAGGAAATGTGTCAAATATGGCTCAAACTTATTGGCTTTGTTAAAAGTTGCAAGCAATGAAAAATTATGACCCTAAATGGTTATATGGGTTGATTTACTTAAGGCTTGCAAATTTCATAGCTATGGTAAAATTTATGTGACCACCAATTAACAAATCACAGCACTCTAAGAAAATAATAATATAATTTATACCTATCTGTGGTTAGGTTGGGTCTTAAAATATCATTCAGACCCTATGCTTGCAGATTTCATGGCTGTAATTATTAAATATTTAATAATTATAAAAATGTCTAATTCATTTAATATTTAATATTGATTTGAATTATAGAAATAATCATAATTTAACCCGCATATAAAAACTACAAATAATTTGTTGAGTTTAACTTTCTTTTTTTTCTACAAAGGGTAAGCCCATGACCCCCCCCCCCCCCAAGTAAAATGCAAAAATGTTGCCCTATTGATGTGTTTCTGCCTACTGGTTGTTTACATATGCATAAATTTTTCACCTTTTTTTAAATAAAGTTGTGTCTCAATATTGAAAATCAGTTTACTGCAAAACTGAATTGATCCCCACTATCCCCGTCAACCTCTGATTACTTCTTATCTCGTCAACGTATCGTGCTATTCCCCGCCAAATCTATTCGGAATACAATTCTCGGTGTTTATCATTGATCATTAGAGGAAAAGGGTTAAACCACTTTATCCCGTTTATTACCATATTTTATCCACTCTCGATGGTTAAATTTGAAAATTTTAAAATGCTCGGCAAGCCTGCCAATTAAACTTTTAAAATTTAGCTATCTCTAGTGGATAAAATATGGTAATGAACGGGATCTTGTGGTGTAATCTATATTTAGTTATCATTGAATATAAATGTAAAGTTTTAGGTTATACAGCGTTTCTACAAAATTATATGATAGTGTGTTAGCCCTGTAGATAAATTTGGCGCAAGTATTTGAGGAAACAAGAATTATTCCTGAATGGCATTCAAAACAGAGCATTTCGATTTTTTTCTTGTGGTTGGAAAATACACACCTTACAGTGCTGTTTTTAATTCATATAGGCTGCCAGCTCCTTTTCTCTAATTTCTAGCAAATTTAACCAACGCCTGACCGATGTGATAAAAATATTTCTCGTCACTAGTGAGAGAACAACTCGCGTGAAATTTCCCGCCACAATCTATTCGGAACATAATCCTCGGTGTTGTACATTATGTCATTAGAGAAAAATTTTCTACAACTTAAACACGTTAATTATGACATTTCTCACATCTTGTTAAATAAATTTTGAAATGTTTAAAAACTCGGCAAGCCTCGTTTTCAAACATTAGCAAAATTTATTTAACTCGATGTGAGAAATTTCATAATTAGTTCTCGTTGTAGAAACTATATTTCTTCAACAATGGAAAGCAATAATCAATTTGTGGTGTAGATAGCATAATAGGAATTTAGAGAAACTTAACAGAAAAGTGTTGGTCTAGGCTGACAGTATAAGTAAAAAAAATAAACGATTGTATAAATAATTGCAAATGTAAGCAAACATTTCGGGGAGTTCAATGTTGGTCATTTGTAATTCTAATATGACTTCCTTTAATCTCCTTATGTCCATAGCCGTGGTAAAATCCGCATATATTCATGGAAATTATCAGGACAATCGGCGGTACTTTTGATAACCTCATAGACAGTTTGACGACAGTTTTTGCAGCGTCATAAAACAAAACGTCATACTTAACGGGGAAAAATGGCTGTATCACCAATGAATATAAAGACGAATTCATCTCTTCTGTACCCGGAAAGTGTCATATAGAATCGAAATAATTCACGGGAGCGTGAAATATGTCTATATTTTACCCCTCACATACGCTCGGGGTATAACATTTGTCATAAAGGGCCAACCCGTGCATTATTTCGATTCGTTGGAAGCGCGATTTCTTACTATTACAATTTTATCTAAAATGTTTCTTGTATATGAGCGGAGCGGCAGCTTAAGCGTTGCCATTTCCAAATCTGGAAAAGGTAAGAATATATGAATCTAACACCGGTGAAAAGGCAAGATCAAGAAATCTCAGACACCCAAGTGGTAAGATTTCAATAGTTCTTTGACGAGGCTTGCCGCGGATGTCTGAGATTTCTAAATCTTGCATTTTCAATGGTGTTTGATTTATTTTCTCACTTTTTTAATCACAAACTACGATTTATTCACCACCATGCCGTTCTTGTCATCCGTCATTCCCAAGCAACGTCAGAATACGTTGCTTGGTAAATTCTGTCTTGTACCGGGGGGTACAAGACAAGAAAATCTCACACCGCTAAAAATATGAACTGTTCTGTCTCAAAAGTGAGAATAAATAACGTACATACAAACAGTTTAAGACAAGGAATTGGTGTAAAATTCCACCTCTATTTTATTGTTGTTCTTGATCTTGAAGTCATCATGAGGCCATTACCAAAGATTTATGTTTCATAACACGATATATTCAAAGACGAGCTAGTTTTTAGCTTTCGTTGGGTATATATTTCATCGCAATTGCAATTCATTAATGTGTTACATACCATTGTTCCGTCTTGCACACGTACGATTGAACGGGTTGAATATCCATCTTCGTGTTGTTTAGTTTTTACTTGTACAGGTATGCTTTAGATGATTTGCATGGTAAAAAAAGCAGTGGTCTGTGGAACAACTCTTTTATTGTTGTTCTTCATCTAGATGTATGTTTCATCACACTCAATGTCATTTTACGAGTTACTCTAAGTTTTTGCCTTTCGGTGTATGTTTCGTGGCATAAACTTTTCATTAATTAGTTATTAACCAAACTTTTGACTTCTACATGTATATTTCGTAGCATTGAATGTCCATTAACGAGTTATCTACTTTGCCTTTAGATGTATGTTTCATCGCACTGACCATTCATTTACGTGTTATCTACCTTAGTTTTTACCTTTAGATGTATGTTTAATAATTATTGAATTAGGCACGGACCATTTGATTTTCAGGAGTGGGGGGGGGGGGNGGGGGGGGGTATTTTTTTTTAAGAAACACATTTTCTGGCCCCGATTTCTGCCCAGAAAAATTCTCTGCCCAGCATCTGGGTTGAAAAAAATAATATGGCCCTGATCCTGTCCATTAGAAAAAAAGCCTGGCTCAATAGAAAATAATCTGCGAAAAAGAATTCTGGGCTCTGTAAAAAAAATCCAGCCCCCCTCCCCCTGAAAATCAAATGGTCTGTGCCTTACTTGCTATGGGTTTGACTTGTACAAACATGTTTAAGATGTATGTTTAATAATTATTGAGCTACTTACTATTGGTTTGACTTGTACGGACATGTTTAAGATGCATGTTTCATCACATTGAATATTTATTATCGTACTTACCATAGTTTTAACTTGAACAGACATAGTTTTAAATATGAAGTATTTTCCCTAGCACTTAATATTCCTTAACAATTTTTGAACGTTAGGTTTATATTATTGATGTAACCTTCCTCGGATTGATTATTCGAAATTTCGCTCTTTATCTTCATATTTTATTACACTGGATACTTGTAATTATTTTTCCGATTGAACTTTATTGAGTATTTGTTAAAAGCAACAGCAGGTATTTATTGAACATGTTGTCGTTTGTAACAAAAACATGAGTAACAAGATATTTTTTGTTTTTTTAATGGTTGTATTAATCAAAATCGATTCGGTGTATTCGAATCAACTGATTATAATTCTAATAAGAGTCTCTTCTAATATCAAATCAAATATAGGATAACGTCTCAATTTTTACGCTGAAATTATCGACGTTATAATATTTTGTGCACAAAAAAGTCAATTAAATATATAAACATATGTTAAAACTGATGTTACATAATACTTATCAAGTCTGCATCATCACATATCAAACTAGAATCGAAATAATTCATGTCTGCCGGTGGTTTGTAGTCGATTTACGCGTAGTGTCCATCGTTTTTGATCTTCTATGCTGTTGGTAAGATATTAACGAAAAAATTGGCATGCCAAAACCTATTATAGTGCTCCCATACACACGGGGCCTAATCTGCTCGTAAAAAAGTGTGGGTGAATTCGCGAATACGTAAAAAAATTTTGGGTGAAATGGAATGTTCCATATAAAAATCGTTTTTATTTTCTAAATCAACCAAACCAAAAAATATAAGTATGCCCATTCTACGGACAATTAGATTTATAAACGAACTGACCATACCAGGGTTTTCAAGTTCCATTGATTTAAGCTTGAAGCGTGCACAAAAGTGGCATTGGCCCACTTAAAAACTGAAGACGACTACACAATTCACTTCTGTAGAAAGCTACAGTTCTTGGAGGGAATAAAAATACATGTAATGCTCTTTTGTTTACCAAAAAATGTGAATTTAAATAGTTTAAATAGAATTAAAATCGATATATATCAGAAAATAAATGGTTTGGGTGATTTCAAGAGTACGACATATTTAAGAGGTGATTTCCATTCATATATTAAATCGTGAAATCTAATTAATTACAAGTAGATCCTCTTTTTGGGAAGGAGTGGTTTTAAAATATTTCAAGCTTCACTAGAGATAGTAAACTTTCCATTTTCAAAAAGTGTGAGCTTTAGCGGGCATGTTAAAATCGAAATTTTACCATCGAGAGTGAATCACGACTTATCTGAATAAGGCTGTTTTTCCTCAATTAAATTTCTTTTAAACTCAAAAAATACAAAATGGCGAGAAATGTGTCAGATATTTAATCAATGCCCGTTGGTTAAATGTTCGCGTGCACATTTAACCATCTGCTGAGGATGGGAGAACATATTTTATCCACTGATGATACTTAAGTTTAAGGCCGTTGTTATTCTATCGGCTGGCTAGGAAAAAGTATAAATAGAAAAAAAGAAGGGAAACGGGGAATGTGTCAGAGAGACAACGACCCAAAGGGGAGTTATAAAAACTCAAAGCTACCATAAACATCATCCTAGACTCCTATAGACATGAAGTAAACTAACTAGAAAATGTCTGTTCTTCCGTCCAAAAATGTACCATTTAAAGATATAAATTAATAATTGAAATTTTTGCTGGATATAATTTTTGAAGGCCTTTCACTGTTATATGGTCCGCTGCAACTCCTATGAAAATTGCAGGACATATCATTTCAATGCTTTGCGTAATATATAGATTCTACAACAGCATCAAGTGAGATACTACTTTTAGTACGCGAAATTGTACTGTTCAAAGTTGAGAAACGTCGTATCTCACTAGATACAGTAGTTGAATTTGTTTCTCTAATGACCTGGAGGCAATACTTGACACAAACATGGCCCTGTCTGCTCCAATCTCAGAAATAGAGGTACATAACTCTTCCTTCGTCCGATTATCCCTTCTGCACCGTTTCCTCTATATCGACTCGCAAGGTCTTACCATTCTTTTAAAACTAAGGCGACAAGTTTTTGCATCAGACACCTTGTACTAGGTAGTATTTCTGTAGTATTTCAGAGACATATACTTGCAATGTTTTAGTGAGAACCGAGTCAAGAACCGAACAATCCAGGGACAACGGCAACATCGGAAACACGAAGGCCACAATTTGAGTACGGGACAGAAGAGAAAAATGAAAACACACATAAGAACAACACGGACCCAATTAAAACCATGGGTGAGATCAGATGCACTGTTAGAGTAAGCATCTCCTGCTTCTTACATGTATAAGACACCTACCATGTTGAACATGTCAACTCCGGTCGTTATGTCAAATCCGGTAGAGAGCTGTAAAGGGAAAGATTTGGTGTAATCAGGAAAACATATATCCAATAGCGGTCCATAAGATCGTGATATCGACAATAAAACTTCTGTAGTGATGACTTCGAGTTATGGGTATCAAATCCTTGCTGAAGCAGCATATTCGTAAGCAACCGGGCTCTATCAAGGTAGTCATCTCAATAATATCGGTATGGGACCTTTTAAGTCAGGGCCGCATATCGATCTATTTTCAGTAAGGGAGTTATATTGTTAGCAGAAAATCGGGAATGTAAAAGAAAGATGATGAAGTGAAAGGGCAAAATGTTTGTTAGGTCATGACAAAAATTTTAATCGCAGCCGTGCTGTTGGTATTTTTTGAGTTGTTGACCTTCAATGCTCTGTACTACTAATCGGCATGTCGTAGAGACCTGGGATCTTAAGTTAGGTGACATTTGTTACGTTTTTAAATTGTCAAAGTCAACATTTATAATATATCAGCAAAGGAATAACGAAGCGAAAAAGATGGAGGTGAAAATTCTTAATTGTAAATTGCAAAAAGATGGCAATTCAGATGTAACACAAACGAAGAAAAAAAATGGAACGTAACTAAAGCACTAACAGTGTGAACTCAACAAAACTGGAGGTATCTCGGATTTCCTCAAGATTCACATTCAGAACATCAAATCCATCGATGTAGTGAATGTAATTATAGGCGAAGTCCATTCTATAGCAGTGATGTTTGTCGTTGTATGGGCTGACTGCTGTTGTTGATCATAGGGGGCAAGGGGACAAGGGGGGTCCATAACAGCCTAACAGCAAATTGATTTTTCCAATAACAGATAACAGATAATTCAAATAAGTGATAACAGCTAACAGTGTATATCAAGTCAATAACAGCTAATATATAAATGTAAAACTTGGATAACAGTCATCTTATTCAATAAAACTTTCTTGTGGAGAAGATATACATTCATAGGCCATCATTGTTCATCATAAACATGTTCATTGGCTTCATTATCAATAAGTGTGGATCGTATTACAAGGCAATACCAAGTCCCCTACCAGTAGGACAAGGCATTATTACACTAGCAAAAATGGTAAAATATGTTTTCTAAGTCCTAAAGGCCCACAACTCTGTCAAAAATCAGTGGACAGGAACCAAACTTTGACTTAGTCTGTAAAACTCATATTTTACTAACATTTTCAAAGTCCAAGGCCCAAAACTCTGTCAAAAATCAGTGGACTGGAACCAAACTTATGCTTGGTCTGTAACTCATTAAAGTAGACTCCTTAGTTATATTAAAGTAAAGTAGACTCCCTAGTTATATTTGATATTACTGATTATTCGGATTTCGTTTGGTTATATGCATTTGAAGCATTTTTTGAAATTATGGCTTTTCTTTGTTTGGGTTCTAGTGCTGCTGATGAGGAATTAATTTCCAAAATGGCCATACAGCCCATTAAAATTATTGCAGTTGGAGTAAACATATGTATTATGGTCTCATGTTCATTTACTCCATATCCTTTCGTAAAATATCACATACAAAATATTTGATCAATACCAGCAACGCTTTAGAAAAAAATGTGGAAAACTGACATTTTACAAATATTTTCAAAGTCCAAGGCCCAAAACTCTGTCAAAAATTAATGGACCGGAACCAAACTTTATCTTGGTCTGTAACTCGTTAAAGTAGACTCACATACAAAATATCAGCTTAATATCTCCAAGGGTTTAGAAAAAAAGTGCGGAAAACTGATGCGGGACTGACAGACGGAAAGACGGACGGACGGACGGACAGAGCGCAAACCTAAAGTCACCTTCAGCTATCGCCGGCAGGTGACTAAAAAGTACTTTATTTGTTACTCATTATCGTTGTACAAGGCGAAAGATACAATAGCTGTGAACTTTTTTAAATGTCTAAGATTAGCTTAGTTGAATTTTCAGACACTTTTACAGTTCTATCCACTCTAGTAGTAACAGCTCGCATGAAGTCTAATTCTTTTCGTGAATAAAATTATTGAGTCCTATCTTAGTACTGACAAATTCAAATGCCACAAGAAGTACTGTCTTAGTGATGCTAAGAATGAAATGCGCAGTTAATATGTATTGCATTGTCTTACTGCTTTGTGTTTTATCAACATGTTTTTCAGTTGTCAAGAATCGAAGATTCGAACAACTTTCAAAATTCAATATGTGTGAATTTTCATTGATTAAATTTTCTTTTCACATCATCGGTGTTCAATTTCACTTCTTGTATGAGTGTTTTTCAATTTCAACTTTTGCCATAGAGATGAATTATTATTCATTTGACTAATTTGCCATATATATGAAAAAGAAAGGAAATGGGGTTAATGTCAAGGAAACAACATCCCATATCCAGGTTAAAACGACCCAAAACAAAGCATCTAGGGGTCACCGTACGGTCTTCAACACAGTGAGGAACCTCACACCAAATAGCAAGCCCTAAATGGCCCCGAAAAGGTAAAAAGTGAATAAATCAATGGAAACAAACCACATCCAATAACCAAAATATCAAGAAACTAAAATTTTATAAGAAGACAAGGACAAGTCAATGACCAACATATTCCTGCCTTGGGACAAAAATTGCGGTGGGGTTAAACTCGTTTTTTTTGGATTCAAATTCTATTCTGATTTCTATATAATACAGACTTTGAATGTTTTTTTAATCATATAGCTACAGTCTACAACTGTATAACTTCTTCGTCTACATTCTGGTTAATCAAGCTAATCCTAACTTGGAATTTGGGCAAAAAAGTCCAAAACACTTTTAAATTATATGATATTAAAAAGGGCAACAAGTATATAAAAAGTCTAAGAAAAACGTTCCAAGTCTTGAGGTTATAAAATGTATGTTGTGATGGGAGTTTATTTTATTTCAAATTCCCGACACCTGAATACGTTTTCAGGGGCTCTGGCTACAGAGTGCCAGGCGCGTCCCCAATTGGTGTATAGGGGAATGCCCTGTCTATGCGTGGCAGTCAGGTCATAATACAGAAAGCCTAAACGCAAACCATTGTAGCCAAACTGTGTGGAGAAATGCAACGCTTCATGCAGTATAAAGACCCTTTCTATATTGTCTAAAGAGAGCAGGGTCTCTGGGACTCGTATAGAAGGCTAATTTTCCTGTGACCCGCTCCTCTCCTCTTCACTCTTGGCAGATCAAGCCAAATTTTTGGAGACCAATTTCTCCCCTTTTCCAGTGACAATCAAAACTCGTTGTCCCTTTTGTCCCTTCCGTAATTGCTTCTTTCTTCTCTTACTTATATTTTTTTTGATTAAATTTGATTAACCTGTTCTTGTCCTGATATGGCTGAAATATTGCTCACTGGACGTTAAACTCTAACTAATCAATCATTCAATTTATTTGAAATTGAACTACATGTATAAAGAAAAAGCTCGTCAACTTAACCACAGAAAATAAAAAGTTGAATTACAAAATCGACTGAATAGTCAAAATGTAGACTAACAAGTTATACAATTGTAGGCAACAGCTATATAATAATGCAGCAGGCGGGGGGGATAAGGGGCTGTTTGAATTGAAAAGGGTGGAATTCCAACTTAGAAGTGAAAGGAAAAATCGCGAAAAATTTTGGGTATTTCTTTGTAATAACACAAAACTGAACTGTTCAATAACAGCTAACAGTGAACTGAATATTCATCATAACAGCTAACACATAACTACCCAGTAACAGCTAACGAAACATTATATTTTGCAATAACAGGTAACAGAGAATCAATTTTACCCAATAACACAATAACAGTAAATACCCTCCCCCCCCCCCCCCCCCCCCNCATCATAGGACCTATGATATGCAGCTTGATAAATAAACTGCTGATGAGACCTATGTCACTGATGTGCTTTTAAGACATTGATATGAATCTATGACCAAATGAAATGCTTCCTATACCTATATGATATGCTACTTAATCTATGATATGCCGTTAAGACATGTGATATGCTTGATTTGTTATTTTTGCCTTATTTTGCGACAAGATAATTGTTTTCTTTTTTTTCTAGTATTTTTGCGCAGATTTTAACAGTGTGAACGTAAACTTGACTCCGAAATTCTTAAACTTCCCTGTAAACTTTCTAGAATGTTTTTTGTTTCTTTACTCCTCAAGATATGAGACGGTTGTCATTAAATTCATTGTTTTTTTCAATCTAGCAAACCCCGGAGAATATAGTATTAAGTTTTGACTTTTTTACTGGAACCAACAATATTTGAATCTACAAGCTATTTAAAGTGACAAGACAATGCTTACTTTCTGAAGAATTTGGTAGTGCACTTTAATTTTTTTTCAATAGTCAGTGAATTTTCTTTTGCTATGTTTCGCTTCTTTACTAGTAAACATGTTGAGCTTGATTGTTCTAGAGATTTGGTATTCACCCTCAGAAACTGACTTACTCCTGACGATCACCCACAGAAATCTGCTTATACTAAGAAAAAGAAGGGAAACGGGGAATGTGTCAAAGAGACAACGACCCTAAGGGGAGCAATAACAACTCAAAGCCACCATAAGATCTGTATTTTTTGCTTAAATACCAAATTTAAACCTGTTTTCATACTTGCAGTTCTTAAACAACATTTCGAGCTTTTAAAATAAAGCGAAGAAACTTTCATAAGACAATGAAATAAGACATTTATTTCTTAAATAAGACTAGCAGTTCAAATTTTTGCTTACAATCTTCACTTTTGTGCACGTTTCACACAAAAAGTACAAATGATTTTGAACTAAAGCTTATACAGGGAAAATCGTTATGACTTTCGCCATAGAATAAGCACAATTTCTTTGTAAACAATGCTATATGAACACTAATAAAGTTGAAAGATTCTCACCTTGTCATTTCTGAAGCGGGTTTGTTTACATATTTTTGGAAGTCACCCACAATTATATTACTTATCTCGGGAATCACCTAAAATATTTTTCGAGCAGATTAGGCCCCGTGATACATAACTCCCAGAACCAATTAGCGGCTATGTATTGTTTTGTTAATTTGAACTTTTGTCGTTTGTGTTTAATGCACAAAAGAAAAAAAAGATAGTTTTGTACGTCGTCTCCTCAAATACATGACGTTGCTTCCTACCAAGTTCTTTTGGTTGTGCAAAATTTCAACATATTGTAGTTGGACAAAAACGGTTTACTGAATAAAAACCGGTTACAAAACTGATTTAAATGGGCGTATGACATTTGCACGGATTGTATAAATTTACAAAATTATTCATTTGCGCGGATTTCATTTTTTCATTTGCGCCCATTTCATATCTTTCTTTTTAGAAGAAGATTTGGTAGTTAAATTTGGAAATAAACGATGTTAAAATAACAAAATTTTCATGCTGCATTTTAAAAATTCAGTTTATGTATTTTACACTCATTTTTGAAATGACAAGAGTTGAAAACCCCAAGACATTAGTTTGAAGCTTGAGCTAAAAGTTGAGATAAAAAAATTTAAAAAAAAATACAAAAGATCTGTATCAACCAGTCCTACAAAACCTTGAAGATGCAATTAAATGTGCATAGAAACTGTAAAGAATGGCAGTGTAACATTCTGATACCGATGATTCCAAATAGCCTTGCAAAGACAGAGTCACTACAGATTCTGATGGTATAAATACTAGACTCAAGCTAGCGAACAATGAGCAAAATCAAGCCAGCGAACAATAAGGTAGCGAACAATAAGAAAGGGTGCCAAAATGATCACAACTAAAAACCGAAGAGATGCATACGACATGAATCATTTACTAATCAGGGATTTTCGGGACGCGTTTTCTGGTACGCAAAAATAAATGACAGGACGCAAATTTCATTACAAATGCGTCCTACGGGACGCAACACAAATAATGTAATAAAATACTAAGGATATCTGGCACCAAGTTGTGTAGAATCACTAATCTGCTCAATTCCCATGAAAGAATATTATTTGAAATTCAAGATTAGGGATAGACTCTTTAAGCTGTTTCTATTTTGAGATTCATTTTCGGGAATACCTTTGACGTTGCCGTTATTAGTCAAACAAAGTCGAAAAAACGATAGTTCCAGAATGATCGGATTGATTTGGCGTCATCATGACATCCGGATTGATTTGGCGTCATCACGACACTTGTGTTCGGGTGGGGATAAATGCAGAAATAAAGACACACCACAAATTTGATTTCTTTTTTAAACTTACACATTATCAACATGATGCAATGTATCTTTGCCTTTATATTAAATACACCCGGCACCTGAATTGGTATTCAGCAAATCCGACTACAGAGCTGCCGGGCGCGTCCCAAGATGGTAAACAGGGAAATGCCCCGTCCATGCATGGTAGTCAAGTCATAATACGGAAAGCCTAATCACGGACCATTGTAGCCAAACAGTGTGCAGAAACGCGAAATCCCGTTCAGTATCAAGGCCCTTTCTTTAGTTCTTGTTCAACTGCAGACTTGCTGGGAGTCGTATATAGAAGGCTTAATTTCCTGCCCCTACCAATTTTTAATAACAGAACAGGAAAATTGAAGAAATGGGTAGGGGCAGGAAATTTATTCCTCCAATCAACTGGCTTTCGTCCTGATATAGCATAATAATGCTTAATGGACGTAAAACTTAAACTAATCAATCAAGAAAAAATTATGTGACATCATCGGACCCGCATTTACTTCAGAAGGACCCAGGAAAATTTTTAAGTTGGGTCCCTGGAACCCCACCTGACAGAAGTGGAGGTAAATCCCTGACTAATCTGATAATAACTAATAACCAGAGAAATACATAGACATAAAACGTTCACAAATAATGAATGCATATTCTAAATACCTCAACTCATTAATTTCTGATTTATTTTTTCATCGATAGTATTTGATTTATATTGCACAATAATACGTTTTTATTTCTACTTATTTACAACTATATTTGAAAGTTGCAAATGTGAATAATACGTAAAAGATGAAAATAAATGCATATAATTAGACGGAAATATATCCAATAATATGCGATTTGCTGTTAAATTATATAGATTTGAATGTTTACATGTGTGCATTGTAAATCAGTTACAATTTTCCCTTTGCATTTAGTTTTTTTTTAAATGGAGGGCGAAAAAATGATTGGGTATTACTGCTTTCATTGGAATCAAGCATGTTTAAGAAGATTTTGAAAAGCCACAATAAAATTATGTTCTAAGTGAAAAATGGTATACAATGAATATGCGAACTTACAAGTCCAGTGTTTTCTGTGTTTCAATGAATATTGTTTGCTAGATCTCGATGACCTTATTCAGAAACAAATATTCTAAGATATTTTTAGAGATTACAAAGAATTTCGATATTTCTAATCATAATTCTTTCTGATATATGTATTTAAATATATATGTATTTTTAAACCAATCGGGAAGCATCGCAAATATGCTTAAACTTCCAAAAAAAAAAAAAAAAAAATCACGAATTCCCAGGTGCAGGTCAAAACATAACGGACTTTAAATATTAATACCGTTTCTAACATAGCTAATGCTGAACATGTGTACTGTTTCTCCTTTTAACACAATGAGGAATAAATAATTTGAAATCACAAGTGTTGGGTTGGACATGTCAACTTTGGACCTCCAATACTCAGTTCACAGGGATTTGTAAATGATTCATGTAGTATGCATCTCTTCGGTTTTAGTTGTGATCATTTTGGCGCCCTTTCTTATTGTTCGCTGGCTTGATTTGCTTATTATTCGCTAGCTTGAGTCTAGTGGTCGAATATGCATAGGTGAGCATAAATTTTTATACTTATAACATATCTGTTGTACAATATTTTAGAGCATATTTACAGACTTTAATCATAAAGGATCCGTGGTACACTATTATAGTAATTTTTACTTTTTAAAGATTAATTTATCATATTTTATTCTATTTATAGACACCATTTTTTGTTGAAAAAATGTACACTAAATGTACACCTAAATCAACAGTGGTTACTTAAAATATAAAATTAAAACAAGTCTAATCAACACTCGAACAAACAATATATTAATGTTAGATGAACAAAGAAGCGACGTAGATAAAACTTACCTTTTACGAATGTAAATCGAATACTAGTTTAATGTAGATCACGCTATAAGCAAACAAAAAGCACATTTTCGAGTGCAGTCGGGTAGAACTTTAACACATATTGACATTCACCCGTATCACATATTAGACGACGTTAACAGGGTTTGAATGGATAAATAGTTTTTTAACCAATTGCGATTTGCTATCATTTTTTGTATGATCGAAGACACAATGAGATTAAAGTAGCCACGACGAAATTTGCTGCGACCCTTTTCCAAATATCTTTTTAGTAAATGTTAAATATAAAATGGTATACACCAATGACAAGATATCTTTTTTTGCCGCTTCATGCCATGCATTACTATAATTGTACAACAAACGATGAAATTAAAAAGTTTTGCATTCAATATATAATCGGTGACCCCTACTTTTTATTTTATATTTCCAAAACGTTTATTTAACACACATTATACTATATTTTCACCAAAATCTATCGTTTTTAACAGAAAATTTGAGTCGAAAACAGAGGGAGTATACCTGGTTAACTGAACACCTGTATTCATTGTTATCATGCCCTGGGGGCTATCAATTAATCAAATGACGGGGCGCATTACTTTTCCGCAAATTCAAATGTAAATTATAACGTTTCCGCAATTTAAAAATTTACGTTTCCGCAAATTTTATGCATTACGTTTCCGAAAATTTACCTGGTTATTCAGGTAGCTTTTCATTACAATTTCAATATGATGTATAATGATTAAATAAAATTGACAAAAAATATGATCGTCAGCTATGTGCATGAATGCACTGGGTGGATCCACACTATTTTTTATGGCTTTTGGGATTAGCTTGAATAAGACTTCACTGATAAATCCAGTTAAGATTTTGAACATGTTCACCTTAGAATTTGAAATACAAATATGATGTGAACATAATGGACAGATATGTACTTTTTTAACCCACAAAAATAAACTTCTGAAAAAAGTTTTAAAAAATATCAATACAACAATAACAAAAGTTGAACGTTGAAAATTAATGGGATCATGTAGCGGTCGTCTTTATTATTATTTTTTTTAATTGTATAAACTTAAAATTGTGAATATAAAGTCGCAAAATATTTTACAAAGGTGAGATATCTCTTTTGCGGAAACGAAATTCTTTTCCGGAAAAGTAATATATATTTTTTGCGGAAAGGTAAACTATTTTTTTCCAGAAACGTAATATATACATTTTTTTGGAAACGTAATGCCAATTTGCGGAAATGTAAAACGCCGAAAACGTGGGTCGAGAGTTATCCGATTTCTTAAAAAGGTAATTAGGTAATTACTTGATAAAGTATCCATTTTTTTACCTGTAAACAAATTCATTTTAGTTTAAGTAAAAACAAATCAAAACTTTATTTGCCCATTAGCCATCCGAATAAACAACAAACAAGCACCCTATATGTAATAACAAAATACCGAAGTTACTGTTAATTTATTTACTACATATGCACATTTCAACAACTTATGTCTCATCAGTGCAGATCAAACCAAAACATTTGGAAGTCCATTTACGGAAAAACTTGTAAAAGCTGATAGAGAACAAATAACCAAAAGGATCTAAATAGAAAAGTAAAAAATCAGCAAAGGACAGAGCTACGCATGAGGGAGATACTCCTTAGTTTTAAACAAAATATTGTAAAATTTAGATATTGCAAGTTTCAATAAAATCGGTTTTCGAGTCAGCACAGTACTGACTACTGGGTTGGTGAGCACATTAGCAATCTATGAGCAATGTGATTGGTGTGTTTTCATAGGTTTGTTGGTTTGCGTAAATCATTCATCAATTATTCCCACACCTCATTTCTTTAAACTTTGAGTGAAATTAACATTAAAGTCTATGAAAATATTTGTATTTGAACTTTGATTGTGTCGGTAAATATACCAAGAGTAGCGGCAAAAAAATACAAAATGATACATATGCGTTTTTGTATGATCTTATTTGAAATAAAATAGCTACAGCAATTAAAGCTGCGACAAATTTCGTTGTACGTACTTTTGTCCTGCTAAGTACGAATGAAGAACAACTTCAGACGTGAGGGAGGGTGGATTGGTAAATGCAAATTCTTAGCTGTGGCCCTGAATTGTTTTTTTTTTCCAGTTTGTAAGTTTTTGAGTATCATTTATGACATTTTGTGTATCAATGAGGGGATGTACAGGTGGGTGTCTTTCTTCTTTCTCCCATCCCCTCTGTTTTCTACTATCCTCATCTTTTCTGTCTCCTGTCCTCTTTCTCCCGGTCTCCCTGTCATTTTCTTTTCCACCTTCTTCCTTTCTCGTCCCCTTTCTCCTTCCCCTCTCTCCTTTCTCTCGCCCTCTTTTTCCTTTATCCCGCCCCTGTCTACTTTTTCCCACTCCTTTCTCCCAGTCTCCCTTAACACTGTCCGCCCCCTCACCAATAGGTCGTACTTTAACCACAAAGGACAGGAATTCCTACTGTTTACTGTTATAGATCAACTATTTATCATCGGATATTGTGACATTAACCGTTAGTGTCTCCTGATCAAATCTTGTTAATGAATATTTCATGAAACTTGCCTGATGAGTGACAGTTTTTTTAAATTAATTTATAGCATATAATGACCATCCCAAATTGTTTCAAAAAATTATGTATCTATGACCAGTAATTTTCGAGAAATGGAAAAATTAAATTTTTGACAAGATTTGACCATTGGTCTCGGTCAGAATTTAGCCGATTTTGGGGTAGGGGTATTCAATAAATTTTCAAGAAAACTACTCGTCTTATTCATATTATTTCTTTTCTAACATCTCAAAGATATAATCGTCAAACTATTTAAAATAAAAATGGTGAGCTTTGACGATGTATTTGATTGGAATTTTGAAAAATCTAAATTTTTACAGATTTTACATGGTCTTGAATTTGGCCAAAAAAGCAACATTTTCTTACAAAACTTTCTTATATCATCAGGGACCTATGCTTTTTATTAGTTTATTAGTGATATTTCTTCAGACTCATGAACTTTTACAATCTGGAAAATTTGCGAGAAAACTTGATGCTAGAAATCAATTTAAAACAAAAAATTGCTTCAAAATAGACCAAAATTGATCAAATTTGCACAAGACGCCAAAAATAAGGATTTTCAAATGACTATAGCACAAAAATGCACACGGACATATAATTTACTCTTCAAAAATGATTTTTTTCAGGATCTTCCAATGATAAAAATATAGGTTTCTGGAAAAGGTTGATGCAGAAGATTTTTTACCCCTCAGGAGAATACATCCTTAATGCAACATTGGTTTTGCTATAAACTACTTCTGAAACTGCTTTAGCTAATAAATCAAAATAAGATAGCAAAATAAATCCTCAATGCAAAAACCTCTATTTGCTTTAACAGCTAAAAACGCAACGCGAGATATTACCAAAAAGTATTATTATCCGTCCATCGTCCACCTTGCGTCGTATACATGTACAATCCTCCGTTGAATTACGCCAAGAGAATATAGATTTTACCATTCCAGTGTCCAGATTGCCTCTGCTAAAAACAGAACATAGAGAGTACTTAAATAATCTTCAACTGTATCATGTGTAAAAAGAAATTGACATGATGTAAAAAAAATAAATGCGCTTAACAAGTGCTACCTGCTCTGTAATTTCGACGAAATCTGATAATCTATTTAAGAGTTATTTCCCCTTTTCTTTATTATTTCAGAATATTTGAATTTTTTTCATCTTGTATTTTATGGATAGTTGAATATCCCGAGATTGATCAGCATGCATATAGCGATGTTCGACAATTAGCAAAGAATCCGCTCAAACCGGTGCTAGAGGCCGTTTTGAACTTACAATGAGATATGAGCAAAGCTCATTGTTGAAGGCTTTATTGGGACTTCAAGATGAAGAACGACAATAAAAGCGTTGTACCTTTGCCTGTTTTTACCATGTATTTGTAGAGACCTTGTCTCATGTGCATCAAGTCCATATCCTTTCATTCACCATTGAAGAAAATCTTATCATCCATTTCAAAATATTTAGTATCATTTGGTCATATTTCTAAAAAAAAGAGAAATAAGAACCTATAGAATATAGCGGTTCTGCTTAAAGATGTTCGCTGGTTAACTTGAAAATAAAAAGGATTTCAAATAAATGTTATTTTTGATAAAAAACTGAAAAAGAAATTTTAGCGGAAAAAAATTATAGGTTGCTGATATCGTTTTTTAGGTATAAGTGATTAAAAATTTGGCGAGAAACTGAACTCCTCTGAATTTTTCATAGGTTCAGAATAAGAGACATTTATCTATGAACGAATGTGTCAAAACCAATAGGATTCTTTGAAATTTCGCCAGAATACTCAAAGAGATGTATAATATGAAATTATCAAATAAGATATTGGGGTTTGTGGTGAAAAAAATTATAATATTTTTGAATGAATAAGAACAGAGAAGTTCGAAAATCTGACAGAAATACCCAAACGTGAACAGCGAGCTTCCATAAAATTATGATATGTTCCTCATGTCAAAGACGACAGTTTCGTCGTTAATGTGAAATTTTACAACAAAATCTCCCGTTGTCGCTGAAAACTTGAAAATTATAATGATGACTAACGTAGGAAGAAGTTAATATTATCGGTATCTTGTTCCATGCTGTGAAACCAAAACATAGACCAATGAATGATTCAGCCATTTTATCTTCTTCCATGCTGTGAAACCAAAACCTAGACCAATGAATGATTACCCGATTCTACTAAATCTTTTGTGGATTTGATGTTCTGTGATGTACCTTATTTCGTAACAAATAACCTCTTCAAATCTTCATCAGTGTCCAGTGATTTTCATACTGCATAGTTAAACACACCTTGTGCTTTTATATGATACATCTGAATAAACTACAAGTTCTTTCTGTTAAGGAGGCTCACTCCATATTAAGGATTTCTTGAAACCTATTTAAATTGATTAAGCATTGTAGACTTAATGAAATAGTAAAAAGAAATATATATGTCCGTGTGCTTTTAACACAGATAGGTGACATTCAAAATATGGCGGGAAATGCACTTCTCTGGATATTCAGGAAATAAAAAGTAGGGGTCCGTATGCAACATTCTCTAAGCTATCGAACTGTAGAAAACCAAAGGAGTTCCAAAATCTTACACAAATTCAAAACAACCTCAACCTGTACATATATCTATTTGAAATGAGCGTACCTTAACAGAGTGGGCGAAAGAGGGTCTCATCCTGATTTCCTGTGGTTACAGTAAGAAAATCCCGAAATCCTTGACATACTTGCAAAAAATCCCGGTCCCGGAAATTCGTTAAAAGATTTGATATTTTGAACGCACAGAATGCATGATTTAAAGGTTTATGATTTGTAAATGGACTTTCCCTATGGTTTTTTTAATTGAGATTCCAAGTTAAATGAAGTTGGTGCTTAAAGATAAATTTTTGCCAATCCCGCTGAATTTGACTACAAAAATCCCAATTTCCCGAAGTTTAAACTGGCAAATCCCAGCGACCTGGAAATGATCTTGCCAATCAATTGTACGTGGATAATACATGAACGAAACCCCGTTTGTTTCATGTCTTTTTGCAACAAACACCAATGAAAAGAACACTTAATTCGCTGTGTTATTAACTGCCTAAATAATAATATTTAAATTTTATTCTTTTATTTGTTACTCAGATTTACTCGAGTTCCTATCGTTATTTACGTTTGTGTCTAGTGTGTTATGTATTTTTCTGGTGCGGTTCCATATGGATTGTGGTACGTGATTGTAGTTTTCGGCCATTGTAGCTTGACTGTATGATTTGAAAAATTGAGGAAGTGTAAAAAGCATAGTTCTAGCATTACTGATCAAGCAGGGAACCAGTTGGATCAAAATAAAAAAAAAATATAACTCCTCAAAAAATTCAAAGATATACTGCAGGTTTTGAGCAGATGCCAAATAAAAGAAAATTGTCTATAGCATTTTCTTAAATTGTGTAACTGAAATGATTTCTTTCATTTTGTTGGCACATTTAGGCCTTGTGTTCCATTTCCTTTTATTATATTTCATCTTATAAGAATTAGATTTATTGCTTTATGATATAATTATAAACAATGCTGATAAAATGGAGTCCTTGATGAACACGGGAACATGTGCTTCAACATGCACCAAGCAGTACCTTCTTTTCAATGCGGGAAAAAAGAAGGGTGCAAATCTTTTAACATGTCGGATTGAAAGCTTTTGAGCTCGGGAATTTGGGATTTCTAAAATTTAACTACGGGATTTTCAAATATAATGCACCGATAATCGTATTTTTACCAATTGTAAGTTGTTTTTAAGTGCATGAGGGATGTCGGGATACAGAAACTAGAGGCTCAGAGACTGAGCCAATCGCTCACGTGACAAAATGCTTCTATGCCATGCATGACCAAAAAGATGTATTTTACCAATGAGGTCTGATGTTAAGCTACATGTATGTTCTCCATTGGCACAAGTGTTTTTTGTCTGATCCTATTGAAATGATTAATTTTTGCAAAGGACATTCAATACATTATTCCAATACAATTTAGTTAAATTTTCTTGAAAAGTTTCAGAGAAGATAATGAAAAGTATGGTTTTCATATACCGGGCTACGATGTTCAACTTTGTTTTGCACTAGAGGCCATGTTTTTTGTCGGATCAAAATGAAATGAATAAATTTTGTAAAGAACATTCCGTACACCATTCACGTAAATTTTGGTTGAATTTGCTTCATTAGTTTCAGAGGAGAAGATTAAAATGTGACTTTTCTTATAGGGTCCAATGTTAAACCTAAGTTCCATGCTGGCGGCCATGTTTTTTGTCAGATTGATATAAAATTAGCAATTTTTGCAAAGGACCTTTAGTACATCATTCCTGTAAAGTTTGGTTGAATTTGCTTAAATCCTTTCAGAGAAGATGAAAATGTAATTTTCCAATAGGGTCCTATGTTAAACCTTAGTTCCAATTAAGCTGGCTGCCATGTTTTTATCAGATCTGAATGAATTGAGAAATCTTTGTTGAGGACCTTTAGTACACAATTCCTGTTAATTTGGTTCAATTACTTCAGTGATTTCAGAGGAGAAGATGAAAAATGTGCTTTTTCCATAGGGTCCAATGTTAAACCTAAGTTCCAAGCTGGCAGCCATGTTTTTTGTCGGATCAGAACAGAATGAGCTGTCTTTGTAAAGGACCATTAGAACATCATTCCTGCAAAATTTGGTTTAATTTGCTTCAGTGGTTTCAGAGGACAAGATGAAAATGTGATTGTCACATACGGTCCAATGTAAAATTATGTTCAAAATATACAACTAAAAACAGGTAAAATAACCAAAACGGGTAAAAGGAAAGTGTGCCCAACGTTTCGGCCAGTACGGCCTTCTTCTAGGGGCAAACGGGACAGAAAAATGGAAAAAAGTTGTAGAGGATACAAGAGAAGACTACTGACTAACGTGTAACGAAAATCACCTGTAAAAATCATGCTTAATCTTGAACTTAATCCAAAAAGAAAACAAAACATTTGTATACTGTACTGTGCAATCGTGTAATTTCAAATAAAGTGAAATCATAAAATGGACTGTTTCTTAACATTCATGCCAAAGGGTCGAATAGTCCCCAGAAAATGGATAATTTTTTGGTTAAGGAACTGTGAGTCGTTGTTTTTCACCAGCACTAGTTTGTAAAAGGACAGTTACATGCATGTCACGTATGCTGTGGTTGGGTCGCCGAAAGTGTTCACCTACGGGGCAGTCTTTTCCATTGCTGACGCTCTGTTCATGTTCGACAAAGCGATCACCTTATCTACGACAAGTCTCGCCCATATAGATCATCTGGCATAGTTTGCAACCAACAGGATAAACTACGTTTTCAGTAGTGCAGGTGAAACCATTTTTTAGTTTGAAATCGTTAGCCAGTCCTACTACTTCATCTGTTTCCCAAGTGAAATTACAAGTCAGACAGCGAGATCGCTTACATTTTCTAGTGCCCTTGAATTCACAGAGAATTTGAGGAGTAGCACTCTTGAAAGAGCTAGTGACAAGGTGCTGTTTTAGACTCTTCCCTTTTCTGAAGGCCGCAATCAGAGGCGAATCCTGGAAAACTGCTTACATGTGTTTGTCCTTGAGAACTATGGAATTAAAGTTACGCATCAAAATGTTTTTGATGGCTTCGTTATGAGGGTGGTATGTCAGAACCAACGGCACACGGTCGTCGGTTTTTCTCACCCTCTTCTCCATAGCCTCAGATCTGGTCACTCGGGACACTGAAATCATAGCTCGATCCAAAACTTTGCTTGGGTAGCCTCTCTTAACAAAAAAGGATTTCTTTCTGTTATATTGAGTCTTGAAGTCCTGCTCATCGCTACAAATCTGATGAAGTCGTAAAAATTATGACTTTGGAATTGCATATTTGCATGACTTAGGATGACAAGACCCATAATTTAAGTAACAGTGGGCGTCTGTCGGTTTGTAAAACAATGAGATGGAAATTTGCCCATCCTTTATGGAACGATTAATGTCGAGAAAAGAGAGACTATCTTTGGCAACATCAAAAGTGTATTTGATTGCCGGATGGTACGAGGAAACATAGTCAATGAAAGACTTAAGTTCATCTTCACTGTCTGAGGACACCCCAAAGACATCATCAATGTATCTTTTGTAAAGTTCTGGGACGGGTCCTATATATTCGGAGAACATTTTTTCCTCCAGGTAGCCGACAAATAAACAGGCAAAGCTTGGACCCATTTTGGTTCCCATCGCAACGCCACTAGACTGACTGTAAAAATCCCCATCAAATTGAAAGGTATTGAGTGTCAGGACTAACTCAGCAAGCCTAAGGATGATGTCTGTTTTTACATAAGGATTAGGTCTTCTGTCTAAAAAGTGTCTTAAAGCTACCATAGCATCATTGTTGGGGATGCTAGTGTAGAGGGCAGTGACATCCATAGTAAATAGTCTGAATTCAGCATTTTCTGGCTGGAAAAACTCAAAAATAGTGAGAGCATGTGTAGTGTCCTTGATGTATGTTGATAGGTTCTCCACAATTGGAATAAACACGTCATGGAGAAAGCTGGAAATGTATTCAGTAGGACAACTACAGGCTGAGACTATCAGTCTACCAGGATTCCCCAATTTATGTATTTTTGGAAGCATATAAAACGTGATGTCCTTGTTTGAGAAACAACTAATTTATATGCTTCATCTAGTAGATCCTGCTTTTCTATGGATGTTTTAATAAAATTTTTAATGAATTTCTGATTATCTTTCGTGTTGCTGGATTTAAGTTTTTTGTAAAAATGTGAATCCGAAAGTTGAAATTCCCCTTCAGCGAAATAACACTGAGAATCCCAGGCGACCACGTCACCTTCTTTGTCTGCAGATTTGATAACAATATCAGTGCGTGCTTTGAGGTACCGAAGCGCGGTCTGTTCCTCTGGGGTCAGGTTATGCCTCTCTAGGGGTTTGAATTTTAGATTGTCAATTTGACTGATACACGACCTAAAGTAACCCTATAACACAGGAAACCAAGATGTTTAGGTGTGAAATCTGATTTTGCACGATGGGATTTAGAAAATGAAATTGAATTTTCAACTGGTTGTTCCGACTCTTGATGTTTACCAAAAAAGAATGCCTTGAGCAAAAAACGCCGAAAAAATTGCTGAATGTCCGTTTCGTTTTGGAATGAATCCGGAAAAGGGGTGGTCGGAACGAAGTTTAGCCCTTTAGACAGAAGACTCTTTTCAGAGTCACTTAGGCTTACCGAGTCTGGTACGCAGCGGACGATTTCGTCTATCTCATCTTCGTTTGAGTAACATATGTTTTCATTATAAGAAACGATAGGTCTATCGGGAATAAGCTTTTGCATTGTGTGCTGTTTTATTTTTACCTTTTAATTGTTGCCTACCTTACCATTTTTACTTTGTTTATTACATTAATTTGTGGCCATTGCACAACATATATTTTTTTTTAAATTATGTTCCCTGCTGGCGGCCATGTTTTTTTTTATTGGGTTGGAGCAAAATGAGCAATCTTTGTTAGGAACTTTTAGTACATCATTCCTATAAAGTTTGGTTGAATTTGCATCATTGGTTTTAGAAGAGAAGATGAAAATGTGATTTTCCTATAAGGTCCAATGTTAAACTATGTTCTGCCCTGGCGACCATTTTTTTTCTCTGATCGGAACAAAATGAGCAATCTTTGTTAAGGACCTTTAGTAAATCATTCCTGTAAAGTTTGGTTGAATTTGCTTCAGTGGTTTCAGAGGAGAAGATGAAAATGTGATTTTCCCATAGGGTGCAATGTTAAACCATGTTCCGTGCTGGCGGCCATGTTTTTTTTTGATCGGAATAAAATGCGCAATCATTGTTCGGGACCTTAAGTACATCATTCCTGTAAAGTATAGTTGAATTTGCTTCAGTGGTTTCGGAGCAGAAGATGAAAATGTGATTCTTTTCCATAGGGTCCAATGCTAAACCTTAGTTCCACGCTGATGGTCATGTTTTTTGTCGGAACGAAACGAAATGAGCAATTTTAGTAGAGAATCTTCCATACATCATTCCTGTAAAAATTGGTTGAATTTGCTTCAGTAGTTTCAGAAAAGAAGATGAAAACGTGAAAAGTTTAAAGGACGGACGGACGGACTACGGACGCTAAGTGATGGCAATAGCTCACACTGACCCTTTGGGTCAGTTGAGCTAAAAAATAAGCAATCTTTGTAAAGGACCTTTAGTACACCATTCCTGTAAAGTTTGTTCGAATTTGCTTCGGTGGGCAAATCAGCAATCTTTAATCAGGACCTTTAGTACATCATTTTTGTAAAGTTTGGTTAAATATGCTTCAGTGGTTTCAGGGGAGAATATGAAAATCTGATTTTTCACATGGGTTCAGTGTTAAACCTATGTTCCGCGCTGGTGGCAATGTTTTTTTGTCGGATCGAAACAAAATGAGCAATCTTTGTTAAGGACCTTTAAATTTGTACATCATTCCCGTAAAGATTGGTTGAATTTGCGTCATTGGTTACAGAGGAGAAGATGAAATTGTGATTTTTCCATAGGGTCCAATGTTAAACTGCTTGTACGTTCCGTGCTGGCGACCATGATTTTTATTGGATCTGAACGAAAAAAGCAATCTTTTTTCATTCCTGTAAAGTAAAGTTTGGTTGAATTTGCTTCAGTGGTTTCAAAGGAGATGTAAAATGTGATTTTTTCATAGGGTCCAATGCTAAACCTAAGTTCAGCGCTGGTAGCCATGTTTTTGGTTGGATCGGAACGAAATGAGCAATCTTTGTAAAGAAGCTCTCAGACATCATTTCTGTAAAGTTTGGTTCAATTTGCTTCAGTAGTTTCAGAGGAGAAGATGAAAATGTGAAATGTTTAACGGACGGATGGACGGACGGACGACGGACGCCAAGTGATATCAATAGCTCACAGGTGAGCTAAAATTTAATTCGAAATTCCGGAATGATACCCCCCTCCCTCCCCATTCAAATTCCTTTGGTAATAGCTACTAAATGCAAACATCCGTTTGTGTTAAACGTAGGGAAAGGTATTTTGGTTGTGTACTGTGATAATGAAATTCTCCTTTCATATGAGAATGTTTAACATGCTCCAATGCGCCAATACATACTTTCAAATTACCTCTATATAAACATTTCAAAAAGGTTAATTTTAAATTTTACAAGTGGCTTACATTCTGTGTTCGATATGAATGGGTAGGCCTTTAATTTTGGGGTACAGTATCATACTGTAAATCTTTTTAAATTTATATTTTATTCTATTTATAGGCATTTTTTTACCAAATAAGATCATTAGTAATTAATTAAAATATTTAAATTCAAACAAAAATTATTGAAATTCTAACATAGATAATGTTTGTGTCTTGATAATCAGAGAAATGACACAGATAAAAACTTACCTTTTACGTTGAAAATCTTTTGCAGATATGCAAACACACAACAATTTTCGCGTGCAATCGGGTGGAACTTTTCAATATGTAGACATTTTAAAGACATAGTTTTTTTTAACATTACTGGTATCAATTTTTTTTAATTACATAACGCCGCTATCCGTCTAACAGGTAATGAACGGATGAGTAGATATTTTAGATTTTAAAATTGTATTTGAAAGCAATACGGGATTTTGAGTTTTGTTTTTCTCAGAGAAAGACCATTTTTTACACAAAAATTCATTACAGCAATTTGACCAGTTGAATCTCTCGTATGTAATATAGTAGTACAGATGTCGTGTGGGAAAAGTAATACGTTTAAATCAAGTTAATAAATAGTTTATTTTAGGATGTTTGAATTTATTTATCAATAGGTCAGGAATCCAGGCTTTCCCGTTTATTGGTATTTGATGAAACCAATCCTGTGTTCACTTACACGAGAATTCTTTTTTTTCATTTTTGTCATCGTCGGTTTATGATCGTTGATATAATTAGATTTTATTCCTGCCTAGTACTAGACAAGACATTCATGCTGACTTGAGAGTAAACGGACTAACAGTCTACACTAAGGACGCCTTAATACACGAACGGAGGACTTTTGCACATCAGATTTAAAAGTGAATTTCTTCCGCATTACAAAAGTACCATTTGAATAAAAATTATAAACATTATAAATCAATTCTTTTATATTGGAGAACATATTATATGTCATTCAGTAACCAAACAGATCTTTAAAACCCATAAATACCCCCACTGATTGTGTGACGGGTGCTGTATGCAGGACAGGACAAGCTTACCCTTCCGGAGCACCTGATGTCACTCTGTTCACACTGTTAGTGCTTTAGTTTTTTGTGCTGTGTATGTGGTGTTCGTGTGATTTGGTGGTGCCCTTGGTCTGCCGTCTTCTTGTGTTCTTACTTTTGCCTTGTCTCTGGACTTTGATTTATGTAATCTTGTTCTTTGTTCCTTTGGTATTCTACTGTCGTTGTTTTTTTTCATCCAGTTGGGAACAAATATAATATTTGATCCAATTGATAAAAAACATTATGCAATATTTGTCCTTTGGAACAAAGTATTTGGTCACATCTTCACATTGATACATAGGCTGGCTACTGTAATTGGTCGACGGTCAGATTTCTCCAGTTGTCAGCTATATGGTAGACAGAGGTATGGCCACTTTTCCGAAAATTAGTTTCATTCAGCATACCGATTTTTAAACTGATTAATTTTGCGTCATGGAATATGACTTTGCATATATTCTCACCTTCGCTTCGGTATTTGTTTGCCGATTTACATATGTATATATTCTTATTTAATTGTTTAATATAGGAATAAAAGTATTTTGGAAGAGTTTATCAATTTGTTACTGCAGCCTACTCACTTACAAACTGAATGAAATTAACATATCGATAAACTCCTCCAAAATTACATTTAATTCTTATATTTCCAACCATTCGAATTTAAAGCAATGTTTTGACTGAACTTGACGTCACCATATACTGCAATATTTTTCCTCGGAGCGTATAAATAGGCAAAAGAGTTTATCGGAAAATAACTTTTTTGTTGTTCAGGACGTTGACCACCAATGAAATGCAGGTTGCGATATCAATTGGAATTATACTCATTTGTATATAGACCAAATTGTTAGTATCACACTAATCAGATTACTTTGGTCAATGTTGTTTTTGTCCTTTACATACAGGCGTTCATTAATTGATTTTCATATGAAAGCAAAGTAACTCAAAAGCTCATATAGTTATTGCTTATTAGGATTCAGATTCCTTCAAGGCTTAACATATACTTTTCAGGGCATAATACGTTAATATGTTTGTAGACATATTCATACCCCACGTACAGTTCGATTTGTAGTTAGCCCTTCCCTGCTGAAGTTGTATAAACTGAAACTTTTGCATTATACATTTATCAGCAAGCACATTTGTCAATAGCCAAATTCCATATGACAAGAAGGCAAAGCAGCTGAAAACCAACAGAAAAAACCGTTGACTGCAATGGTCCAGACTTGGTACAGGCATTTACCAAAGTAAAGAATTTCCATATTTAGGATCTCTTTTAGCCCATGTATTACTTTCAAATATAAATATGAACAGAATTAGTTATTTGACGTTTGATTAGTGTATCCATTAGTAGAAGAGATATGATCGAAAGTTTTATGAGGTCATTGTTTACATTTTTGTACGTGTTAGGAATTTGAAATTAATCTCCGAACTTGAACTGAACTTAGTACAAATAAGAATTTTGAATGAATCAAAACATTTTGACAGGCATGTTTGCATAAGCCGCTGTGTATTTATCAAAATACAAATAATATTTTCTGGTGTTGGTTTGATATCACTTTATTAAGTCGCCCAAACAAAGTTTGGCGACTTTGTGTGTTTGCACCGTTTCTTACTAAGTTTGATGGCTTATTGTTTATTATTCCTCATCTTCTAGCGCGAGTTTTGTCCACTCATTTCTCAAAGACGGTTGGTCCAATCATAATGAAACTTAGCACCATAGTAGATACCAACCCAAAGATGTGCTAACAGGTCTTGAAATTTCAAACATGACCGCCGTCATTGGTCACTTTAAACTTTGACCTCAAATCTTCTTATTGGAATAACTCGGAAACCATAAAAGACAGCTGATAAAAAGTAATGACAAAAATGTTTGTTTGGTTATGACTGACCTTCGCTACATTTGAAACATAACTCTATAGTCAGCCGTTCAAGGGTTATGCTCCTTGAATTTTTTGTCACATTATTGAGTATGTATTTCTCGAAAGCGGTAGGACTGGGAAACCTTGAACCTTTTAAATTCAACATAGGTGATATGTCCTACATTTTAAAATGGCAAGCTCAAAGGTCATTGATCATTTTGAAATTGACCCTAAACCTTGTTTTTGTAATAACTCGAAACCCGCAATTGATAGCTGATAACATGTAAAGGCTATAATGTGTGTCTTTTTAAGATCTACATTTGTTAGGATTGGTCCAAACTTATTGTACCAACCGTTTTCCGCCTATAGACCACAAACCGATTTTTGATGTCTAATTAAATGAATGAAAATTCCCCATAGTATACCCGAACTGTTATATTCAGGTCTTTCACATGATTAAAATCTCAGCTTTATTTTAAACTTTGATTTGTGTCTTTTTTTTAATCAAGGTGATGACAGATATTAAGATCTGTTTGAAATAATTACACATTTCATCATAATTAAATTAAAATGTGTATTTGATGCTGAAAATATATATTACTGTATATAATTACACATCACATGATATTCATTGATGATAATTTCGATTGTATTAAGCTCATAGTAATATTTTATATTTATTCACTTGAAATATTTTCATAACTCGAATCACGGCATAATATCTTACGTGAGTTATTACTATCTTTGGTACCCAACTACCGTTATATTCATGTGCAAAATATAGTGCAGTATTGTATTATTTTTTAACGGTGATTTAACGGCAGTTTATATATCTTTTTGTGCCCAATGGAATAATGAAATGTTTCTTGATTTGAATATGCCGAGGAGCAATGTATTGATTTTATTTAAGCTATTATTTACCTTTGTCTATATTACTACGCCATTTGTTCTCATCAGCACTAGACACTATGCGACATTTTAAAAATAGCTTCCCATTATTATCACCCATTGTTATATATCATTAAAGGTATGCAATAAATATTACGTATTTCACATTGATTATCAATTGATACTACCATTGTATCAAATAATTCCAGCTGAATATCTACATGTAAATTTAACTTCCGTGATATTAATTTTGGAAAGAGTTGTCCCTCTTTCGATTATAGTGTGTGACCCTTCTCGACCATTGCGATGATTTCAGTTATACCCGGCCTGTATTTCATTGCAACTTTTGTGTTATGTACGTAATTAATGTGTTACGGATTTTATCCTAATGTTTAAGAATAACAAACTTAAGTAACATACACCGGGAAGCATACCATGGTTTTTATAAAATTAATCTACTGATTTAAGAGATGACACTCAAGAATCAGTTACCCAACAGAAATTTTAAATAACACATCTTAGCTGGCTGTGTGACGGCTATCATATGTGGCCCAGATCACACATACTTTTCTGCAACATTTGATAATAAAGGGCAACTCCATTTATAATGGTATATCATTTTGTTTGTATTCTAGTCATAATGTCCGTGTTTGTAGATACCGTGTTTGTAATCTTTAGTTTAGATTTTCTCTCTTTATTTGAAAAAAAAAAAAAACTTATTTTGCCTCTTGTGGACACCAAAATTGGAATAAAGAAATTACATTGTACTTAGTATACTTACTTACTTACTGCTGGTTTGTAGTTTGCAGTTAGTGCTTTTTGTGACATTTTGTGATTTCCATATAGCAATAGAAAAAAGAAGGGAAACGGGGAATGTGTCAAAGGGACAACGACCCAAAGGGAAGTAATAATGTGATAGGGTGTATTTTTAGCGTTTTGTTATTTAAATATTTTAATTATTTGATAATGTTTTATATATTTCTTCCAGACATTAGCTTTATCTTTTCTGCAGTTAAGTGTATTCGAGTTTACCTTTAAATACTTGATTTTTTATGTCTAACGGTTAATTTTGTATATTTAAACAGATTATTGATTTTTCTACAGTATTCACGATTCACTGGAGTGTATAGGTTTTCCACGATTTTGATTGGCTTATAGAGCCGTGCCCCCTTGTGGTTCTAGATTTAAAAAAATATACAGTAATGGTGGTTTGATGCTTTTGTTTTGAATATCCAAAATCAGTTGTTCTTGTGACACTTTGTGTTTATAGACTTTACTCTTCTTATCTGTATTATAAATGGATTATTCTTTATGATGGATTTCACGATCTGAAACTAAACATCAACCCTTCTATGGTAAGTTTACACTTTCTTTATTTGAGGTGCATTGAACGTCATGAACGAGTGGATTCCTTATATATGAAATGCATATTGCTTGATTACATTTCGGTAATTTCCCCAATTCCCTGTGAATGAATGAAATTTGGGAGTTGTGTGAATTTGTTCGTTTGAGTGATTTTTGTATAAATGTAGAAAGAGAGATTTTAGTCGATTTTCTGAAATCACCTTGACCTTTTGTAATGGTTATATAAATAGCTTGATAGCTTGTGACGTCAATCACTATTTTTAATGCGTACGTATTAGATACGATATTTTAACATGTATCAGAGTATGTCAAATATTTTGGGTTATTGATATCAAAGATACTATATTTTACAAAATAGGAAACTATAAAGTTATTTGAATTGTTTGTATTTTGACTTAAACCATTTTGAGGTCAGCGTATTTATTATTGTATTATTGTTTACAGAACCATATTTCCTGTAGACCACACTACCATTACTGTAGTTGAGTAGTTGAGAACTTTGATTATTGATACTGGTGTTATGATGTAATTGATAGTGATGTCGATGTCAGTTATTAAACTCAGTTCCACAGATTGGTGAGTTTAAGTTTTATTGTTATTGGCGAAAAACTGTAACATCGTATTTGTATTTATTTTCAATTGAACTGACCATGTAATGTTGATGGGTTATCTTCCTTGAAAATCTGTTTTGAAGTATTTCCCAAGTAATTATTTTTGTATGAATTGTATTGATTCAGCAGGATGAGAATTGTTTGATAAATATATTTTGAATATGAATTGTCAAAGTTGATAGTTTAATATGAAGATGTATTGACATGTTTGCAGAATAATGTTGTGAATTTTACCATTTCAGTGAAATGTTGTTATAACTACAGTAATGCTAAATAACTTTGTTACGTGCTTGTGATTTTAAATCAGTTATTGTTAAATTTTGTAGGGTTTATTTAATATGATTGTAATAAAGAACCCTAGCAGCTTGAAATGGACTTGTTGTTATTTGACTGTCCAAAAAGCGACCTTTTACATTGGCGCCCACAACTTGAGGATATAGTATGCACGTATTGTCTGGCCGTCTGTAGGATGTTACACAGAAGTGATACCGTTATACAGTTACTTGATGTATAGAAGAGACAGTTTACGTTTGCCTACAGGCATATTTAAATTTTGTGGCTTAGCTTTGATGGTTAAATGGTGTTTTGAAGATAATATGATATTTATGTAGCTGATATGTATTTATTAGACTTAATATAGAAGTATAGAAGCTTTGAATATTTTGATTGTGTATTGAAGCAATTGAGTGAATAGTTGTAGACATTTTGTATAAAGAAATTACTATCTACTGGTGATTATATGTAATGATTAGATATACATACAAGTTTACAGACAGAGAATGTTAAAACTTGCCACAGAAAATTGATTGTTGATTTTATTTTCAGTTGATTTCTGACGAGGACGTCATTTTTCCTACCAGGAGGGAGATATTTAGTGATGTCGTTGAAGACATTCTCCGACATGGGGGAGAATGTGATAGGGTGTATTTTTAGCATTTTGTTATTTAAATATTTTAATTATTTAATAATGTTTTATATATTTCTTCCAGACATTAGCGTTATCTTTTCTGTAGTTAAGTGTATTCGAGTTTACCTTTAAATACTTGATTTTTGATGTCTAACGGTTAATTTTGTATATTTAAACAGATTATTGATTTTTCTACAGTATTCACGATTCACTGGAGTGTATAGGTTTTTCCTTGATTTTGATTGGCTTATAGAGCCGTGCCCCCTTGTGGTTCTAGATTTAAAAAATATACAGTAATGGCGGTTTGATGTTTTTGTTTTGAATATCCAAAATCAGTTGTTCTTGTGACACTTTGTGTTTATAGACTTTACTATTCTTATCTGTATTATAAATGGATTATTCTTTATGATGGATTTCACGATCTGAAACTAAACATCAACCCTTTTATGGTAAGTTTACACTTTCTTTATTTGAGGTGCATTGAACGTCATGAACGAGTGGATTCCTTATATATGAAATGCATATTGCTTGATTGCATTTCGGTAAGTTCACCAATTTCCTGTGAATGAATGTGATTTGGCAGTTGTGTGAATTTGTTCGTTTGAGTGATTTTTTTATAAATGTAGAAAGAGAGATTTTAGTCGATTTTCTAAAATGACCTTGACCTTTTGTCATGGTTATATAAATAGCTTGATAGCTTGTTACGTCAATCACTATTTTTAATGCGTACGTTTTAGATACGATATTTTAACATGTATCAGACACTACTGTAAGAATACCCATTAACGTACCATGAAATATACCCATTAAATTATGTCTATTAATTATGATTACATTTAATGGTATAATTTTAATGTCTTTGTCCATTAAATTGATTTTCTTTACCATTAAAAAGTTAAATATTAACCATTAAAAAAAGGCATCAACTTGAAATTACGGTCATTAATTGTGACTATTATTTTTTTCATTAATGGCCATGACTTATTAGGTAATGGCCATTAAATTAAATGGATATAATGGCCATTATTTTGTCTTAGATAGGGGTTAATGGGCATGAATTCTTTTACCAAAAATTTAATGGGCATTAATTGTAACCATAATTAATAGTACCATTACTTTTTCGAGATATTTAATGGTCATTACTATATTTAAAGGGCATTAATTTTTTGTTTCCTGTATTTAAATGGCCATTAAACATATCAATTAATTTTTGTAAGCAATATTTTAATGGGCATTAAATTAACAATTATTTTTTTGTCTGGTGTATTTTAATGGGCATTGAAATAACAATTATTTTTGTTGGATGACCATGAAAAAAGTAATGGGTACACAGAACAATGTAATGGCCATTAAGAACTGGAATTGAAGGTTTAATAGTTTAATGGCCATTAACACCTTAAATACCTGGTGTTTGTAATTTCAATGGCCATAATCTCTTAAATGGCACGATATTTCAAACAACTGACATTAATACATGTACTTGCCATACTGTAGACAAACTTTAATGCGCTTTATACTTATGTTTATATCTTGTTGAAAATCAAAAATGCATCTACAATATAGTCAAATCTGCATGAGTGGGGTCTTTTTAATGAACAACTGCCTACAAAAAACTCTTACCAACAACATGAAATCTCCATAAAGTACAGTGCTTTTAAGGGTCATCCATATTTGTCAACCTTTTTCCAAAATGTGCAAGACACACACTTTTGCAAACCCTCCACCCTCCCTCAAAGTGTATATCAACAATTTTCAAATACCAGGTATGAAAATAAATAATCAAGTTTTTTTTTAGAATTTAATTATTGATACTGAGTTCTTCACATTAATTTCTTTTTTCTATGTATCTTTGCTGAAGTTGAAATATTATAATTGTTTTATCTAGTGTTTAAATAGATTTTTGTTAAATTGAAAAGTATGCCTGATTGTATAATATTTACTTGATTAATGAAAGTAGTATGGTCATAGAAATTATACACACAAAATGAAAATGAATGAAACTGAATTCCATGGACACCCCATAAATATAAATGTGTGAACCCTTCCCAACCATGCCTACAACTTCCTTTTCCAAAATACTCTGATAAACCCCCGAGATGGGCATATAAAAGTATGTTGAAGTACTCAAAGGACACATGGCAATAGTCTCTGTTACTAAAACTTTTAGCTCCTCCTTCAGCATCAACGACGGTTCTCCAACAATGCCTCAGGTGCCCCCATGTCAACTTCACGTCTGCTTCTGGTTCTCTCTGCCAGGTGAATCCAGGAAACAATCACTTCCTATTTCCTTGCAATTGTAGGGCCAAGAAAGAGACTTCTGTGTGATGTTTGTTGTTTGTTTTCGTATGATGTGACCAAGACATACCCATTTCCTTACAATGTCAATTCTTCAATTGGATGTTGAATTGGTCACGGCAAATAAAGCATGGTAAAAAGTGATTGTCTGGTATTGAACTTGGTTCTGTAAGGTTGACTCTGTTTTCTCTTAAAATGGACAGCATATTGACATGTCCTAACAGGGAACCTGAAAAATATAAGTTTACACAAAGTACCGGGCCTACAAAAAATAGGTATTCATACACTCTGGGCAGCAGAAGAGGGATAAGGAAGAACCTATAGAACGTGGTTGCAGGAAAATGTTTGATTGGTAAGACATTGTAAATGACTCTATAAAATACATGATTTGGCCTGTTTTTCAAAGCCTGATAACCTTGATAACAAAAAAAAATTGTTTAATAAGAGAAAACTTGTTTTGAGATTTTTATTAGACTAATCCATTGTCCCGCATTCTTAATGTTGGATCCAGGTGTAAGTGTAAGATGACATTATCTGTAGTTTTGCAACATATTGAGACACATTATGTTTCACTATGGACAGAGATTTGACTTTTATCACGTTTGGGAAACCGCATTTTTTTAACTGAAGGATGAATATTGATAACTATTCGTTTTAAAAATAAGTAATAACAACTGTTAATTCAAAATACAAAAAATACCGAAGTTGCATTAAAAACAGTAAATTCTGTTATGCTGTACACATGTTTCAAGGAGTAACCTCTCATCAGCAGCATTAAAATATGTAGTACAAAAAAGGGTAGAATATCAAAAAGAGTTTCGTGTCCCACTCGGGTCTGTTTTTATAACTTAGGAGTTTTAAACGTTAGTTATAAAAGAAAAGTAAATTCTGAATAAAAAAAAATGACTTGGGTTAAAATAATGTGACACACATCAAGTCTAGCAAGCCCTGAAGACAACAGCAAATTGTAATTTATCAAGGTCGATGAGGAATTAAAATCAGAATAGGGTGCAACTGTCGTCAAGATTAGTCTGAGTGAAAAATCACCGAATTGTATCGATAATTTGATTCTTGTTCCTATATATATCGATAAATGATTTATACTTATCTAAATATCATTTCTGCATGGTTGAATTGTTCCAAAACGTCCATTTTCAGCAAAACATTGGCACACTGTAACTGCCTACTTGTCGTCTGGTCACGCGTCTGGTTACCGGAAATCACTTCCTTATTAATTCCTCCAAAAACGGAACAGAACCGTAATCTGTTTTCGCGTATTTGACTTAATTATATATTGTATTCAGATGGGCTTTGTTTTATTTTTATTGATGATTAGATTGCGCAGTTGAAGTATTTTGACTGATTTGATGTAGGATTAACTGTTTTTTTTTTAGAAAAAAGGCCCAAAGGGGGTTGTGAATGAAAAAAGAATTTTTTTTAAACTTTTTTGTCAGATGTCAGATTTTGATACACATTTTTTCTGTATGTTTCTTGCAGCATGTTCAAACAAATAAATCAAACAATTAAATTCTTTTTCAATAAACAAGAGGCTCAAGGGATCTATTGTAAAAAAATGTTTGTAATTTTAAATTATTTTTCTGTAGGTACTTAAAACGTTTAAATAGATAAATCAATACCAACTTGATTTTTTTACAGAGACCCAAAGGGGGTATCAAAAACAAAACAAAAAAAGAACGAATTTTGCAGGGAATTCAAATAGATTTTCTTTGGGGTTGCTATGAAAAGAAATGCAGTAACTTTCATATAAAATTTACTACTTCATACATGTATTGACAGATTTAGGTCCTTTTCGCACATACTTCATTGAATAATAGATGTTTTTACGAATTGATTAAAGCGCTAGGCAAAAAAAATATTACCATTAATAGTAGTTTACTTCATAAAATTCATACCGTAAGTTATTTTCAATATGGATATAATGCCAAGAAATATGTATGTTTAAGGTTTCCTTATCCCCTATTTCCTCTACCTACCCTAACATATTTTACTTTTGGCAAAATGCTAGGAAATATCATGTTTTGGGTAAGCACTTTTAAAGTAAAATATATTCCCAATAAGTGTCTATATAAACATGATAAAATGATTTTAAAAAATAAAATGACTTTACTATCAGGTTACCTACCTACCTTATTTGTTCAAAGAATCTAAATTCAAACAAGCATATTTTTGGCCTAAGGTTATTTACACATGACATGCATAATGAAAGTACATGGATGTGGATGGAAAATAATAATCATGATCTATAAATATCTGGCAGTGGTAAAACATGACCCCCCCCCCCAAAAAAAAGAAAAGTTTTATATATTTATTCAGAATGCAATGTTTGCATACAACATTTTTTAGAATTCACTGTGGTAAAACAATGGTAAAAGGAAAATATATTATACGTAATGCACTGTTGAAATGTACAATTAGGGCATCATGAATATCAAACCATTTACTGTCATTCTATTGAAGATTTATCCCCATGCAGTTGTTAGCAACAGGAAAAAAATCTATACTACTAAAAAAACAAAGTCCGATTTTCTAGACGGCATGGAGTCTCAACAACAAATCAATTAATTAAACTTTATGTATGATTAGTCTGAGACTGTGGTGTAGATTGAAAATTTCATCAGTCCAAATCTGTTTGTGTTCTTAATTAGCAATTAACCAAGTAATTAATATTCCGGATAGGTACCCGAAGGCCGATTTGTATGTTATAATAGTTAGCATTATTAACTCCCTTTGTTTAAAAAGTGATGCAAACAAAAAAACAATTTAACATTTGTCTTTACGAATATTGAATATTACAAAGATTCGCACTAAAAGTTATACTGTAAAGTAATGAAAATATTCAATTAATGAGATTTACACCGAAATAGTAACATGTTAAAAACTGGGTGCAAGTTTTATCAAGAAATTATGTTACATTTGAATTATATTATTTTTTACAAAATTAATGTTGCATTTATGATTATAATTCTAACTCAAACAAATATTTATGGATAAATGGTGTTTTAATTGAAACTTATATGAAAGGTCATGAAACATTATTGCGGTTCTTATGTTGATGATTTCACTGTCATTATATTCCTCTTGAGATTTCCACTTTCGATCGGACAGCGGATTTGTCCGATCCAATCGTGATTGCTTTATTCAGAATTGCTTTATTCAGAACGAACTGAATATTAATTTGATTATTTATTGCGATGTCCAGTTGTTCGTGTTTGGGTTCCAAATTCCCATTGATTAACAACGGGAAAATACTAGTATAACTTATTGTTTAGTATTGATGCATGTAATAGATCTAGGCGAGGTGTACAAAGTTTCTAATAATGTAAAGTGACAGGCATTAATTCACATATTACGTCCATTAATCATAAATATATACATCATGTCAAATAATGGGCATTAATATATAAATCATGTACAGAAATGGGCATTAATATATAAATCATGTCAAGTAATGGGCATTAATATATGAATTAAGTCAAGTAATGGGCATAAATACATAAATCATATAACGTAATGGACATTAATACATAAGCCATGCACAGTAATGAGCATTAGTATATAAATTATGTTAAGTAATGGGCCCTAATATATAAATCATATAATTAATGGGCATAAATTTATGTGTTTTACTAAATAACAACCATCAAATTATAAACAGTTAATTTAATGGTCATGAAATTGACTTTGATTTGATTTAATGGTCATTAATTTGATATGTGTGTCTGTTTTAATGGCCATTACTTTTTTTCCTACAATAAATAATGCCCATTATTATTTTAATACCCATTTACCTAATGGAAAGAGAAATTATTCAGTCAATTTAATGATTAATTAATGGTATTTTCATTATTCCATACCATTAGTTTTTATTTTAATGGCAAATTTTAGAAAACCATTAATTAGTTTCTAACAAAACATAATGGGTAGTTTTAATGGATTTATGACATTTAATGGCATATTTATGGTATTTTAATGGATATTTCATGGAATTTTAATGGTTTCTTCTGCAGTAGTGAGAGTATGTCAAATATTTTGGGTAATTGATATCAAAGATACTATATTTTATAAAATAGGAAACTATAAAGTTATTTGAACTGTTTGTATTTTGACTTAAACCATTTTGAGGTCAGCGTATTTATTATTGTATTATTGTTTACAGAACCATATTTCCTGTAGACCACACTACCATTACTGTAGTTGAGTAGTTGAAAACTTTGATTATTGATACTGGAGTTATGATGTAATTGATAGTGATGTCGATGTCAGTTATTAAACTCAGTTCCACAGATTGGTGAGTTTAAGTTTTATTGTTATTGGCGATAAACTGTAACATCGTATTTGTATTTATTTTCAATTGAACTGACCATGTAATGTTGATGGGTTGTCTTTCCTGAAAATCTGTTTTGAAGTATTTCCCAAATAATTATTTGTGTATTAATTGTACTGATTCAGCAGGATGAGAATTGTTTGATAAATATATTTTGAATATGAATTGTCAAAGTTGATAGTTTTATATGAAGATGTATTGACATGTTTGCAGAATAGTTTTTGTGAATTTTACCATTTCAGTGTAATGTATAACTACAGTCATGCTAAATAACTTTGTTACATGCTTGTGATTTTAAATCAGTTATTGTTATATTTTGTAGGGTTTATTTAATATGATTGTAATAAAGAACCCTAGCTTGAAATGGACTTGTTGTTATTTGACTGTCCAAAAAGCGACCTTTTACAATAACAACTCAAAGCCACCATAAGATCTTCAATGAACGATGAGACAACTACCCACACCCAACGGCAGGTCGGAGTCGGCCCCTTAATAAAGAGTAATCAAGTTCAGCGAAATAAACATCATCTCAGACTCCTATAGACATTTAAAGTAAACTAACTAGGAAGAAAATCAAAATCCTTATCACATGCACATCTTCAGTATATGTACAAATGACGTGCAAAATAGAAACTTTCTAGCATAAAAACTGTAGGAGGAGTTGCGTGGACAAACCATGTACCCCCCTCGGACGGACGGAAGGACGGACGGACGGACAGGGGTAAAACAATATGCCCCCGACTTATCGTCGCGGGGCATAAAAAGACAAGCAATGTATATTGTGGTTATAACCTCTGCTTGTTATATAAGGATGGTGATCTCTTTTCACCACTTAAGGCCATCAACAATGGACATTATGGAATCTTTTCAGAACATATATCTGTCACAATCGTCCCGAGTGATCCATCAATTCGTAATAAAAACACCTTGACCATTTTCACGCATGTATGAAATAAATAAATATAAGATCATATAACCAAACGAAATAACATACACTATTTTTTCCATCCGTTGATGAAATAAGATTTAAATCGAGTTATCATTTGATATGGTTGCAACCATATCTTTTCTTGTCATTACAGACATCTGGCATTTATCAACTTTAGATTTGACAGTTTAATTAGTCACACATCTAAACAATATAGGAACTTGTTGTAACTGAAGGCAAAAAAAGCCCACTCAAATACCAGTCAGACGGAGTGACCGGATTCTTGACCAATTGAAATAAATTTATAACACATAAAAAACAAAATATTTATAAAATTGAAGTGCATTCTTATAATTTTTCCGCCACATCAATTCTTAAACTTTTAAAATTTTTATTGACGAAAAACGATTAACCCGAAGCGCTACAATAGATTAATATACATGTAATTCACCCTTAGCTCACAGTGATTCTCTCTCAGTGTGTTGATGTATTGATTTTTTCGTATAAAAATCGTTTTTTTCCAGTATGAACACGACAAAGAAGTCGCGTATTGATTCTGATAAAACTTGATGTAACTTAAATCACATCACATAATAATGTTTAAAATAGAAATTATTATATATGATGAAATAGGATAGACAAACACAATGAGTCTAATATTTAGGAATAATTGATGTTTCAAAAAATATTTAAAAATGGATTCTTGTTTGGATGATTTCTGTGTTTAGCATGCAAACACATTATCACTTGTTATTTTTCCGCTTTTTCTTGCCATCATCTTGACCGGTCAAATTCTCAGAGACTATTTTGCCCAATTACTTCCAAACTTTACAAGAAGGTAAATATCCATCCCAAGATGTGCATTTGTGCAAATTATCAAAATGACCACCACCATTGATCACTTTGAACTTTGACCCTAAATATTTTAATTGGATTAACTCGGAAACGGTTAAAAGATAGCTGATTAAATGTAATGACAAAAATGTTTGTTAGGTCATGACAGACCTTTGTTAATTTTGGACCTAAACTCTATGATTAACTGTTCACGAGTTATGCCCCTTGAAAATTTTGTCACATATTTAAGTATGTTTTTCTCGAAAACGGAAGGAGATAGAAACCTGAAACCTTTTCCATTCAACTCAGGTGATATGTTTTACATTTAAAAAGGCCAAGGTCAAAGGTCATTGGTCAGTTTGAACTTTGAACCCAGACCTTATCATTGGATTATCTCAGAAACCGTGACAGATAGCTAATAAAGTAATGGCGAAATTGTGTATTTTGTTAAGATCTACATTTGTTACAATGGGTCCAAATTTATTGGACCAACCATTTTGGGACTATGGACCAAAAACTGACTTTTTATGTCTGATTATGGGTTTTTTGCTAATAGCTCAAATACCCTTACAGATACCAAGAGACATTCAATAAAAAAAAAAATCAGGAAGACACCTTCAAAATGAGGTCAAGGTCAAAGGTCAAGGTCACAACCAAAAACTTTAATCTCATGATAAATTATTAGTAAATGTATATATGCAACTTAGAATCTTTGTTTTATCAATGAATCAACAATTACAACATAATGACGTAACTAACTTCCTGGAAAGACCTATCAAACAACGGCAGTAGAATACCGAAGGAACAAAGGAGTGAAATTTACAAAAATCGAAGTCCAAAGGCATGGTCAAAACGAGAACATAGAAAACAATGACGTTAGACACAAAAAATGACGTTAGATAGATACAAAGCTCAAAAATAGAAATCACAACATTCAAAACAAAGCACTCACATTGTGAACTCCAGTGAAACTTAGAGTGACACCAAGTGCTCCGGAAGGGTAAGCAATTGTTTCTTGAAGATTTGACATACTAGATTCTCAAAGATAGGTAAATTTGTATGTTTTTATTAAATTTAAATTAACACACTATTTAGGAAATATTCTACTTCATATTATGAAAAATAGAAATGATTTTTCTGATGCAACCCATTGTAAATGAATGAAGTGTAAATATACGAATCAAAGTTAATTATATAACTGATAGACAAAAGAACAACGAGTTCAAGACCTTGTTTCTTATATCGAGGAATCACTGTTGTTTCAAACAACAATCAGGAATGGATTCTGGTTTGGGTGACTTCTGTGTTTGCATGCGAACACATTATCACTTGTTATTTTTAGTATCAATAAGGACGCATTTGAGAATATAGAACACATTGACAGACTACATTATTATAATACATATAAGTTTTCTTTAGAATATTTTTAACTTATTCTACATGCATCTTGAAAATTATTTTACCGTTATTTCCGTATTCTAGTTATTTAGATGATATTAACATTTGTAAGCAGTGATCCTCAATATTGGCCAAGAATTCAATCAAATTGGGATGGTTGCTCCTACATGTACGTCATGGCCGTGATTTTGGATTTTTGATTTTGGAATTCCCCCTTTCATCATTTTTGCTTCGGTATTCGGTTTGCCGATGTCTATATATTTTGACTTTATACGCTATAATGTGTTGACCATAATTTTGTCATCGTCAACTATTCCTGTACTAATTGTTTTGATTTTTTTCATAGTTATTCCAATAATTGTAAGGAAAACAACAACAACAATGGTTCTTTTAAGTACTAAAATTTACGTAAAATACACTATTTTAAACTTATAAATTTCCCCATGGAGAGAGATATTTTTGGTTACCTTTTGAAGGAGTGTTTGTTTCACAGTTAATGTGCCTCTCGAGACCGGATTTTTATCATACGACATATTTACCTCCGTGATAGCCTTATAAAAAAAGGTTTAAAAATGCATACCATTATTGAAAATTTCTTTAATAGATATCTGTCTGTCCTTTTCAAATAATTTTAGGTTTCGGGTCGACTGTGATGAAAGATTCTTTGCACGTTTTTAATCAGTACTTTGATGATCATTTCCTCTTATTGCTTACGGCTTTTCAAATGCAAATGCTGTTGAATTACTATCAGACATTGCCTCAACAAGCGGGGAGGTTTAGAGCGCCATAAAACTTTTTTAGCCCGCAATTTCTTTCAAGCCCGGTATCAAATCAGAACCATTGTGGTCTACAATGTTGCAGGTGGTTTTACTTCTGTTGCGTTTTTTTTTTGTTCTTTGGAATTTGGCCCCTTACAAATCTTTTTGGTAGCTTTTTATAATTAATTCATATTAGAGTCTTTTCGTTTGTTGGACTCTTCTCTTGAGATCCTTCATTTGCAAATGACTGTAACTCTTCAAATTGGTATTTTTAATTTAATTTTCGTGACTAAATTATTACATTAATAAGTTTATTGGCAAAGCGCTTTATCATTTACATATAAAAAATGATTACAATGGGAATATAAAAAGTCATTATAAATATAGTCTATTTAGGTAACGAATGTTTCTTCAGTGCAGACCAAACAAAACATATTCACAGAAAAATGCAAAAGCTGATAGGGATTCGAATAACCAATAGAATCGAAATTGAAAGCTAGAATCAGCACAGGACAGATTTTCAGAATTTACGATTTGCAGGGAAGATGGTTCGTAAACTTTTTAATTTACATGGAATATCCAAATGCTACAACCTGGGGGCCATGGGTTTTCGACTGTATTAACCAGCCAAGTTCTCAGACTTGTCTCACATGAAAATTTTTCCTTGCGTTTTATAAAAATTTACTGTTTCTATCAACACTTAAACCCTTAAAAATACTGAGGCTTCATTCGGTGTATTAACCTCGATTGGTGTCCTTGGTACTTGATTTTGCCTCTTACTTCGATATATTTGGTAATGAAAACTTTTTTCAGACACTATATGGATTGTTTGGTCTTTATCTACAGAATCAATGGAAGGTATATGGTGGGAAAAGTGGTGTGTGTGCACACCCATTGAACGGACCACGTGATAACGATGCGGGTGGAAAATATGCAAATGGTATTATCGTTGAAACCTTTGCGGCAGGTCAGAAAATGACTGTAAAAGTTCAAATTACAGCGACGCATAGAGGAAATTTTGAGTTTTGTCTGTGTCCAGTCAACAATCCCAACAAGCAGCACAATCTTGCTTAAACAGATAAAATAAACAAATGGTCAGACAAAATTTTACGAATCCGCATCAACTGGTGTATACACGGTGGAACTTATGCTGCCTCGTAATTTAATATGTACGCAGTGTCTTCTTCAGTGGAAATGGAATGCAGGTAGTATATGTACATACTTTTATAAACGTAATGCTTAAAAAGTTTAGGTTACATACGGGGTATATACATGTAGCGTTACATACTTTGCATGTTTCTTATATTTCCTACGGTTCGCCTCAGGCAATATAGATATGTCACGCTATATTCCCTGTCTGAAACCTAGCAACATATAATATTCTATTTCATATATAATAACGTTAATAATATTCCTCATTACTAACAATTAGTTCGGATTAAGGGAGATAATCCAAATACAATATTTGGCAAAAGAATGAAGAAAGATAACTACTGATGATGTATGCCTGCGCTGTTGGAAGTTGTTAACTGATAAGATAACGTCACTATTTTGTAAACAAATATACCCGAGATTAATTATTGATGTTTTAATTAAATCTTACAACCTTATTATAATAGTTGATAAAACATCTGATATAGTATTCCCCCATTTATTTAGACATAGTGTTATATTGAAAGAAATGGAAACAATAAAAATGACATCAAATTTTAGTCCAAGAAATAAGGCAGGGACGTTAATATGGAGCTAATCCAGAGAAATTTTTAAAACCTGGATATTGAATAAATTTAAAATTGTTTTATAAAATAAAATTAATAAGAAAAAACTGAGAATTTGACAAGAAAACCAATAATGCACATCCCGCTCTGTATATTAACTCGTGGAATATTGGCAAAACAAGAAAAAATGGGAATGTAAAGTACATGTAATATATTTCATGACATTTGTATATTGAATATTCTATGAAACGAATTTTCTGTGCACTTTCGATCCACGAAAGCATCTTATGTACTGAAACTACAATATTTGTTTTGTCATCCAGTGAGCAATATTTCAGCTATATCAGAATGAGAACAAGTTCATCAATTCAAAACATTACACGTAAAAGAAGAAAGATATAAAAGTGGAAGTGACAATCGGGGCAGCGAGTTTGGATAGCTACTGAAAAAGGAGAGAAATGGATAGGAGCAGGAAATTTAGCTTTCTATACGACCCCAAGTGCATGAGTCTGCTCTCCTTAAAAAAATATAGAAGGGGTCTTAGAAATTTATACAGCATGGAGCGTGGCATTTTTCTACAAACGGTTGGCTACAATGGTTTGCTGTCAGGCTTTCCGTATTATGACCTGACTACCCCGCATAGACCGGCAGCATTCCCCTATCCACCATCTGGGGACGCGCCCTGGCAGCTCTGTAGCCGGAGCCCCCAAAAACGGAATCAGGTGCCGGGGCACGTAGTTATTTTAACGGATACTACATGCCATGACAAAGGTTCCAATTTATGAATTCCTGTTATCATTTTCAAAATAATAACAATAATAAAATAGTGGTAAGGGAAAAGTGGAGTGTTTACTATTGTCCAGTTGACGGATTATGTGTAGGACCGGGGTGTAAGACAACATATACATGATCCTAGTTTTACAAATCAAAAACAAAAATGGCATACATAAACTTTGCAGAAGGAAATAACCAGAAATGTAATAATTTCAATTTTTGGACAAGTAATTTATACCGAAAGATGTTATGTAATAATTTTTGATAACTAATGGGCTCAGACAATTTATTGTTACCTTGCGATGATTTCAAACAGAATTGCTTTATTATTTATTTTATTTTTATTTATTTTTAATTAATTGATTTTATTTCTTGATTATTCTTTTTTACATTCAAGAGCAATATGTTGCATCATTTAGGAAGCAATCATGAGATTCTTGACTTTCCTCATTTACTGTATTAAAGCATTACAGTATACAAATCGGGAGTAAAATATATTAAAATTGGCAACGTGAATGAATTGAATAGCGACATTTTCCCCTATGTCCTTCTTTCGATTTACTTTTGTATTTGAATTCAATATTCTTTGGGTTTTGAAAACTTAGAGATCATAATTGGTGCTGGCAGATAGCAGAAAAATATGCTGAAAGCTTTGTAAGTGCGTGAGGTGTACCATACTTAGCTGACTGAATATAAGATGGATATATATAGGTATATCACCAACCAACCCCTGTCACCAGACCTCAATTTGAAAGGATCAATTTAATAAAAATGACTTGAATAGAAATATTGTCGGGTTTTTCGACTTTGCAATACAGTTTATAGACTTAAATAAATAAAAATATTTTTATTTATCTAGAATGGACACTGAAAATCTATTTTGTTTTTGGTGTTATCTCTACGACAGGACATAAAATAGCAGGGGGCTTTGTTTGTTATCGGAAATGTGACAAACAACGGCAGTAGAATACCGAAGAAACAAAGGGGGGGGGGGGAATTCACAAAAACCGAAGTCCAAAGTCCAAATATCCTTAATAATTCTAATAAGGGATTATCAAATAAACATGTACATATAGAGCGTTCGCAAGATAGCTTATATCCCCCTTTTCACTAAACCATAACAATCCATTGAATATATATTTGCACACATTCAGCCATTTCGAAATATTTAGTGCTACAATTCAATATATGAGCTTTTATATCACGTTTCTTTTTGTGTTTCTTTTGTGTTTATCAAATTGGAGATTTCAAATCCAATATACTATAAATCTAATATACTATTGGAAAAGCTTACCAGTGAACAGTAGGAACTCACGAGTCTGTTTAACATTAAATTTGAAAAGAATATGATCGTATCATTTAGAGTTTAATTTACACCAGTGTCAATATATATTCTTCATTAAAAACCTATTCAACAAACGAATCCGGGAAGAAATAAGATAAAAATATGTGAATCCACTGAAAAGAATTGGCGAATCCAAAAGGTGCGGTGGTTCCAGGGGTTTGAAGCCCCCTTTCAGTATTTTTTTGCTTTTTGTTGTTTTTTTTCGTTTTTTTTTTGTTTTTGGTTTTTTTTTTGTTTTTTTTGTAATGTACAAAAATTTAAATGCTTATTTGTTTATATTTTGAATTTTCATTTTTGACTTGATTACAATTATTTTCACCATGCTTTTGCATTTTCCCAGTTCCCAGTGTTAAGGTGCAAAAGCATGCAATATGCAGCTGTAAAGTCAGTGCATTTTTCTCAAAATAGCATTTTATTAATACACTTTTATTATATTATTTCTAATTTTTTTTAATAACTGATTAATTATAATTATTATTTTAAAATTTCATTTGAATTCATAATTATTCGTGTCAAGAAGATTTATTTAATTCTTCTATGATGCAATCTGATAAGAATTGATAAAGGTGAACACCAATACACAAGTTACAATTGCATGTTTAAATGTTGCTGAATGTTTTGGTAAGTCAAACCATAGATTTATTAGATGTATAAATCAATGGTCAAACAGCAAACAATTTATTGTATGTTGTTATCAGTGATATCCTTTTACAAAAATAATGAAATTACTTATTTGTTCAAATATTGTCAATCTTTGCACTAAAATGGAAGCAAGAATAATGTATTTGCGAATTTCGAAAGTTATATAATAAAAACCTTGTTCAAACAGCTATCCAATGGTAGGATAATCGAATATATACAACAATGTTAAGTATTTTTAAAAATATTTTAAAAATCACTCCTCATCCAAATTTTGCACTATTTTTTAAAGATAGTTAAAGATCGATAGGACTAAAAAGAAAATAAATATGGAAGCAAGAATTCATAACCCAATATTTATATAATATATATCATTTAAAAGAGGAAGAATAGAGAAATTTAAATATAGGATATTCAAATCGATTATTTTATTAGAAAAGGTTTAAATCTTCTTCTAAAAATATATTTACGTGCAAAATCTTTATCCATATATGACCTGATAGAGATAGAAAATCCGCGCATGCACAGCAAGACCGAACTAATTGTTGATAATGTCTAAACTTGAATGTTGTTACATAACATGTAACCACAAATTTTGATCCAACGAGTACCTTATACTATTGATAATTATTGTGGGTGTTGAAAAATGAACATAAAAGAAAATGTGTCCGTGATACGGATACCCACGCCAGATAGATATCGCCAAACAGGAAGTAGAAGAGAGACAGGCTTGAAAAGGGGTGACATGGTGTAACTCAACATACCAAAGCTGATAATAATATTCAGGAAAATAACAGGGATATCCAATTTCATTTGGAAATGCAATGCAATATCTATCAATGAAAAAGAATAGTTCAATAAAACAAAAGATAAATTTAGTACAGACAATTCTACAATTTAGGCATTTGTCAATCACCTTGAAGAAATCTTGGTGCATACCCGCCCCTTATTCTATTAAATTATAATTTCATAATTGTTCCATACAATTCAATTTGAATATGAATTTCCAAATGTTTTGATCTGATCTTCACTGAAAAAAACATAAGCTGTCGAAATATGCATATGCAGTAATTAAATTTACAGTAACTTCGGTATTTTGTATATAATTACATTTGGTCGATGCCTCTGCTGGTTGCCTGTTAGTCCCCGAGGGTATTCACCAACCCAGTAGCCAGTATTTCGGTGCTGGCCCGAAAACCGATTTTATTTGGAAACTTGCATATTTGAATTTAAGAAAATTTTGTTAAAAACTTAGGAGTATCTCCCTCTTGCAAAGCTCTGTCCTTACCTGATTTTGGCTTTCCTATAGGGTCTGTAAGTCTCGTTATGTGACTCATGAGAATTAACGATAATCAAGCAATTCGAAAACGTTTCCCGCCAAAACATGACGTCAGAGGATTGTGACGTTCAAATTTTTGTTTGAAACGTCATATATTTTTGTTTAAAATGTTACTTCCGGGTAAAATTTTTGATCCCGGAAGTTCCAAAATTGTACGAGACTTACAGGCCCTATTTAGATTCAGTTGGTAGTTTTTTTCTCTGTCACACATATACTAGTATCGGTATATGGATTTCCAAATGTTTTGATTTGATATGCACTGAAAAAGCATAAGTTGTCGAAATGTGCATATGCAGAAACTAAATTTACAGTAACTTCGGTATTTTGTTATTTATTACCACTGGGTCGATGCCTCTGATGGTGGACTGTTAGTGCCCGAGGGTATTCACCAATCCAATAGCCTGTACTTAGGTGCTGGCTCGAAAACCGATTTCATTTGGAAACTTGCAATATCTAGTTTTTTTACAATACAAATGTATCTATTTTTTTTAGTTTAAGTTATCGCCAACATGACCAAAGTACGCAAGAAAGGTTTCAATGTTTAAGATGTTACATTCTGTACAGTTACATTTATCTTAATTTTAATTTACCGTCCACTGAAGATATATGGAAATCTATAGCTGACTTCATGATTTATTTCAGTATTTTACCATTGAATACTTGAACAACACTGTCTTAAAATTGGAGACTTCATTATTTCCTTATCTATTATATTGCTTTTGTATCGAAACCCTGCTAAGATTTGTTTTTAACTCGAAAGCTAGAGGCTTCCGAATGATGTCACGTGAGAGACAGGTTCATGAAGTCATCTAAAGAGCTCTGTACTTCCGATCAAATATAGTGCGCAAATATCTTTCAAAATTTGGTTTTTGTGAAAATTGATAATAACATACAGTATATAAATATTCATTATGAATCCCAAATGAAAACAAGAGTGTCATCAGATCTTTCGGAAAAGTAAGCATAATGTGCTCTACATGTGGCTTCCTTTACACGGCAAAAAAATTCAAGTGTTGTCAGTCTGTTTTATTCAAAACTGAAAACAAAATACCTTATCGATTAAGATTTGTGTGACTGGTTTTTCAACACCTGCTGAATTCAACACCCTATGTTGAGCATATCTGTCAATGCCGAGGCTATCAGACAACCAGTTACATAATGTTTGAGGTATGGTTGCAGGAAGAATGTCTAGACGTAAAATCGCCAAATAAATGAACTTTTCATCTTCAACAATTAACAGAATAATTCAACAAACTGGATCTTTGAACGGTCTTTGAACGATCTGCCACATTCTCGTATATAGAGCCACAACTGTCAGATTCGCTTAATTAGTCTACAGCATGTCTGGGACCGTTTCACAATAGCAGTAGAAACAGCCCGTAAAACAATCGCCTTCCATGGCAGACGTATTGGAGCCAAGAAAGCACGGCAGTGCTTACGTAACGTTGGTCTGAGAGCAAGCAGGTAATCCCAGGGGAACCAAGCAACTCCAACGATGGATTACAGGCAATGTCACAGCATTTTGTTAACCGACAGATCGAGCTCTAAATTTCGCCTTAGCGAAGAAAGTATTCAGGTTTAGAGACGGAAAGTACACGCTATTCTGATCTGTCTGAAAATAAGTATGATCGTAGGAGCAGAGGCATTGTCATGTTACGGGACAGCATTTCACTCATAACATAAACCTCTTTGTAGTCATAAACGGGGATCTAACATTTCAAAACTACATTGACTTGGTCTTACAAACTACAGTTTTGCCATTTTTTCGTAGAAATCAGGATGTTTGTATCTTACAACAGAACAATGTACATGAAACTTTCATTTGAGAGTGGTGCTGAAACACTTCAATTATCAGAGTCATCGCCAGATTCGACACTTATCGAACGGTTGTAGGACCAACTGGGATGTGCCAACTTGAGGCTTAAGGATAATTTGAGAAACATTCTGCAGGCGCGTATTGATAGCTTGATAAGGTAAATGCTGCGAGTATACAGAACTTCTTGCTGCAAATAGTAGACACATCCTAGACGGAGACTATGGGTTTGTATTTGTTTAGTGCTTGTGACAATCTTGACGTGACAACATGTCTTGAATTGTGTTGAATTCGAACAAACTATGATAAGGTGCTTCCAACCTTCAATTTTTTCAAGGAATATATAGTACTCAACAAAAAAGATACACGGATTTATTAAAAAAAAATACTGTACTTTCTGGCATTAACATTAACTCTTCGATACATAGGAACTTTAGCACGTAAGAAGTAACATTATGACCAAAAATGATACTTTTAATTCCTTAACCTTATAAAGACAAGGGCAAGGTATTTCTTTAGGGTGTTTGCGGACGTAAATACTGACTATGTGGACATCTCGCCCCTACTAACATCTCGCACTTTTTAATCAACTGACTGTAGAAAAAAATTCTTATGATTACAATGTATTTCTTAAACCATATTTTCTGTATTCAGTTAACGAAAGAAAATAGTGTAAAATGCAGTTGCGTGATTTTGACGTTGTGAAGTACTGCTTCTTGGTTAATATTTTGCCTTAGTTTGTTGTCTGTTTAACATACAATGGTTTGTGAAGCAAGCAATTATCATCGACGCTCTGGCTGTATGAAGTAATTGTTCGCGTTGATTTTGGATTGAGTGGGGCATCCAAAAGAGAGATTGTTTCTACCTTTTAGATCACAAATTGTTAACCTAATACAATATGAAAAAAATTAAAAAATCAATAATTAGATATCAAACATGTAAAATCAACAATAAATTAATGACGAACTCGAACATTGTGCAAAAAAAAAAAAAAAAATCCACGGATATCATTGTATCTGTTTCGAAATGCCTTTAAATATGGAATAAACAAACGCTCTTTGGCGATAAATCAATGAATACACTAAAAGGGAATTTGTTTGTATAGCTTTATATAAAAAAGAATATATACCAAATTACTGAATATCGTTTCTTTTGTTGGGTAGACTATTTTTCGAAATATTGAGTATGTCTATATGTCTGAAAACCCTACAATCAATATATATACTGCTGGTAGATAGGTTGAAGAGACAAGTGGAAACGGTGTTATATTGTAGTAGTTGTTTATAAGGAATAAATACATGCGCTCATTTTATTTCATTGGCGTACGACCTTGATTTCTTGAATCATGTTCAAATGGATTTGTTGATATAAGCGTAGCTTTAAAACAAATTCGTTCTGTCTGATTTCAATGATAGTGGCATAATTTATAAGGTAGAGATATTTTATGCAAGAGTAAAGTGACAAGCTTTCCTTAAAATGTACCCTCACAAAGGAAGCAGCCAAATGATTCCACTAGATCAAAATAATACAAAATTAATGTCCAACCTTTAACTATTTTTGTTGTCTTTACCTCTACTATCACCAGTATCAGGTGTGTATAACTAGTTTCTTTTAAGTAGTTTTGATAAATTTGATAGCATCAATTACTACCTCATAGCTTGAAAATTAAGTGAAGTGCAGGCACCTGTATTTAGATAACCCTAATCTAAAAGGAATTGTCTTTTGAAGTTGAAATAATGTTTCCTATTTGCATCCTTTATAATTATGACTTGCATAAAATGGACTGATACAAAAGTTTGACGCATCAGTTTCTGTATGACATGGATTTCTTCTTAAAACAATTTAATTTTTGCTGTATGAAATATTCAAAATTCAACTGTTTCCAATCCCCTCTCCATTTTATGTATTTGATGAAAAGCCGGACATGCCTCTTTTATAAGAGATATGATTCTGAAATGAAGATTTTATGCAAGAAATAGAATGTCAAGGTCATTCAACATTTTGTCTTAAAATTGGGATCAACTGTTAGTTGACTATTTTTTTAAAAGCATATTTAGTTGATGGTTCTTAAAACAATAGTTTTAGTTTTTAATCTTACAAATCTTTAAAAAAAAATGCCATTTCTCTGTGGTCATATTTTTCTTTCTTTTTATTATATCTGCCAAATATATCGAAGGTGATACAAAGTTCAACCTTGATACATACGTTGTAATATCAATGACAAAAATATTAAAATTGAACGTTTCACTCGGATACCATTGTTTCTTAGCCATTTGGGTTTTATCATTTCAGAACTCAACGTTGCTGTATTTTTAGCTAACCTGGCCTAAAAGGCCATGTGAGCTTTTGCCATCACTTTGCGTCCGTCGTCCGTTCGTCAACAATTTCGTCAACAATTTCAAAAATATTCTCCTCTGAAACTGCTGGGTCCATTGTAACAAAACTTGGCCAGAATCATCACCATGGTATGCACTTTCATAAACTGTGTCCGATTAGTCGGCTGATAAAACAACTTCGCTGCCATTGCTAAAAATAGAACATAGGGGTAAATTGCAGTTTTGGCCAATAGTTCGAGAACCGTTACACATGTTACAGATATCAAAAATCTGACATAGGGGTGAAAATGATCAGAGATCTACCTACTGTGCAATTTTGAAGAAAATCTGATAACCCATCTCGGAGTAAGAGCCCTTTTCAGTAAAATTTTCCAAATTTTTGCTTTTTTTTTATTTTCTATTTCAAAGAGTGTTACAGATAGAGGTCAAGTGTAAATTGCAAAAATGTTCAGCATACCAAGATCTACCCATCCAGAAATTTTAAAGATAATCCAAAATGCTTGTAGGATTAATTGCCCTTATTTTCACAGAATTTTCAAAATTTTCATATTTTTCGTCTTTTATATTTCCAAAACTAGATTGATTGATTGATTATTGTTTAACGTCTACTCAGCAATAGTTCAGCTATATCAAGACGAGAACAAGTTTGTTAATAAATAATCTCTTTGGGGTATGGATAGGGCCATGGAACGAGAAATTCTGACTTCAACTGGAAAAGTAGGGTGAAATCGTCAAGGGCGGGGAATTTAGCCTTGCAGCCGATCACCTACGGACCACCCCAAAAAGAGCTTGCTACAAGGATTCTTTAACGTGCAGGAAGCGTGGCATTTCTTCCAACACGTGGACCTGAGTTTACATCCCATCCGACAGATGGGTTGTGTATTTATTAATCGCGCACAACCACGGAATGGGTCCTATTTCTATATACCGGGACTCTCGGGGTCAGCCTCCGTTTAGGAGGGGTCACACCCCGCAAGCCGGAGATACAAGGTCCTATTTCTATATCCCGGGGTTCCCTCGGGGTCCTCTGTTAGGAAGACTCATAATCCAAGCTCAGAGGATGCTGCGGGCATATTCATAATAGCGATACAGGCTCTAGGGAGCCTTAGGTTATAAACTAGTGTCCTTTTATTTGTATTTCTAAAACGCCATATTTTCTTTGATTATTTTTCTGTCTTACTAGCTATCAGAGTTTTGACAATACGCCGGTTGACACACAGGATGTACACTTTTCCGGAGCACCCGATGACACTACTATTTTCTGTATGGATCGGGCGTCTGTGTTAAATTTTCTATTATATTTTCAGCTATTTATTTCGTTGTACTCTCCTTCTGAAAACTTGATGTACTATGATTTTGATGACCGTTGAATAGTATATTTCACTTGTGGTTTTCGGTTTTTGATATGAGTTCGTTCCTGTTCTCTGTATCGCTGATGAAAATCAGCAAATTCTGCAGTTTCGAAGATAAAAATATATGTTTTATTTGCTGTTTGTCCTTTAATTTTCTTCTGAATATATTTTATGTATCCGTAATTTTGGACACTGTTCTATTAACTTTACCACACGATATGGTAATAAAAAACTGAACAGGAACCAAACGCAAAGAAAAACGCAAAAGTACGTTGCAAAAAAGAAAACATACAGATGATCAAAGTGGACTTAACCAAGGGCGAGACCAACTGCATCGGTAGAGTAAGCATCTTTTGTTTATTGCTTACATTAATTCATTCATATCTTTCAGTTGCTCATATCAGAAAAGGGGAGAAAATACTGAAGTTACTGCGAAGTCTTATTTTAATCGGGTTGACATTAATTGCTAGTGGACTCGCCATTAATGATAAAAAAAAATAGCAGAACAAGGTTGGTGGTGCCAGAACTGTGCCACCAATAGCGATTCAGTGTTATAATAAAAAAAAAATGTGATTGATGTAAATAACAAAAATACCGAAGTTACTGTTAATTTATTTTCTGCATATGCGCATTTCGACAACTTATGTCTCATCAGTGCAGATAAAACCAAAACATTTGGAATTCAATTTACCGAAAACGTGTAAAAGCTGATAGAGAACAAATAACCAAAAGGATCGAAATAGAAAAGCCAAAATTCAGCTAAGGACAGAGCTATGCATGAGGGAGATATTCCTTAGTTTTAAACAAAATATTGTAAAATTTTGATATTGCAAGTTTTAATTAAATCGGTTTTCGGGTCAGCACTGAAGTACTGACTACTTGGTTGGTGAATACCCTCGGGGACTAACAGTCCACCAGCAGAGGCATCGGCCCAGTGGTAATAAATAACAAAAATACCGAAGTTACTGTTAATTTATTTTCTACATATGCTCATTTCGACAACTTATGTCTCATCAGTGCAGATAAAACCAAAAGATTTGGAAGTCCATTTACCGAAAACGTGTAAAAGCTGATAGAGAACAAATAATCAAAAGGATCAAAATAGAAAAGGCAAAATTCAGCTAAGGACAGAGCTATGCATGAGGGAGATACTCCTTAGTTTTAAACAAAATTTTGTAAAATTTTGATATTGCAAGTTTTAATAAAATCGGTTTTCGGGTCAGCACTGAAGTACTGACTACTGGGTTGGTGAATACCCTCGGGGACTAACAGTCCACCAGCAGAGGGATCATCCCAGTGGTAATAAGTAACAAAAATACTGAAGTTATTGTTAATTTATTTTCTGCATATGCGCATTTCGACAACTTATGTAAACAATCATTAGTGATGTAAAGGCTTGGTAATTCTTAAGTTTTGTTTGAAGCATGAAATATGTTAAGCCCAACAAAACATCATAGCAAATCTCTGTTTTCTACATTTTGATATGTTAATTTCATATATAAGTGTTGTTATAGTATCAGAAAAATTATCTTTTTTGCTGACGATACACTAAAGAAGTTAAGATTGAAGTGATTAAAACAAAAACAATCTAAGCACATTTTGTATGTTTTTTTTAATATATAAAGCATACACATATCATAATTAGTATTATCATTATCATAATCAACTACAAAAAAATTTTCTACAAAATTTTTTTTTTTCAATTTCTTAAAAAATTAGTATATGAAAATACCTTACCCTTGACTTTAGCAAAACATGAATAAAAAACGTCTTTTTAAAAGGTCTAAATGGACTCCTGAAGAGCGTACAGCTACATAAACTTAATACAAATATAACATATCAGTCACTAGAAATCGCTATAAAGATAGAATAAAGAAGATAACAGAATACACCTATACTGGCTTAAAACACAACTACCAAGAAACTGCATAACAACAACAAAAAAAAAAAAAAAACAAAAAAACAAAAAAACACAAAAACAACAGACGAACATAAAGTTTATAAATTAGTATCTGGTCTATGGAAAATAAGGGTAACTGGAAGATTAGTACTATCTAACTAATATAAACATAAACACTTTGTCCAAATATTGTATTGGGTTGGTAAAACAGTGGCTTGATTAAAAAATATATTTCTCGTTTGCTTTTTGAGGTAATTAAATTTTGTTTTGTTTTTACATGTATTTGGTCAATGTCCAGTTCAATCAACAACAGACTTATTTTTTCTTTGTTGGTTTCTCCATTTCCTTGTGCTATTGTACAGATATCATATCATTCTTTGTGTGTTTGTATCCGCTTGAGATCGTGACCATACTTATTTTTGGAATCGTGTCAGATTTCAGTGACCTTAGTATGAACATTGCTTTGTTGTTTGCTTGTATGGGATTAATCACAATTTCAGAAGTATTTCAGCTACATCAATGAGGTCAGTTTTAGAAGAGGATTTAGTTGGAATATCTGGAGAGAATCACAGGCATACAGCAAGTTACTTGCATCTCTTATGACGTACGATTGTAAGTCGAGAGCAGAGTTTTAGTGGTTAACCAAAAGAACCGCGACCAAAGGTGATAGGCTACAGGGATTGTACAGGTAATCTTAAAACCTTATAATTTTACACACTGGCTGCCCGAGTCCTGATAAATTGCTTTGTGTTACGAGTTTTCAAAACATTGCAATGGGTGTTGTCAAGTATTTTTTACTAAGACAATAGAAACTTTACAAAAACAAACTTACTGACAAACACAAGCGATGTTATTATTTTGATTATTTAGACTAAGAAAAAAGAATATTTATGAATTCTACATGTAAATTCTATTTTGAAATATTATTCACACAATCTCTAACTCGTATTTTTGTGTTTTTTAAGAGTTGTTGATGTTTGATATTCATCGATTTAGGTCAGTTGCATTTTTAAATCATACCACACGTCGTCACTGCTTGTATTTTCACATGGCCATTCCACGATTGTAATGTCTTTCCATATCAAACTCAGCTCAGAAGGAACTTCATCATGAGTCACACCATTTTTAAGAATGACAATAATTCTTTTCTGTCCACGTTGTTCGAACATTTCATATTTGGCCATTTCAATTTCGAATCGTCCCCATTTTCTTTTTATGAAACATGGTGTAATGATAAAGATAACAAATCTGCTGTTACGGACGTTATTTATGATAGTGTCAACGTGATCTGCACCGACAGGAAAGTCTCGATCTTTGATGCAGACACTGAACTTCCATTGCCTCTCTAACTTTGGAACTAGTATTTGGTAAAGCCATTCGGTTGAATCATTTGCATAAGCAATAAATATATCATATTTGAATTCAAAATTTGGAACATACGTTAAATAACTATCTTTAAGTTTCCTATACAAAAAGTATGTCAAACGCCATCTAAACTGATAAATTATTGTCGATAGACCAATAACAACAAACGAACAAACGATACAGATAACACCAATACGTAACCATGCAACTGCATCACAGTGGCCAAAAATGGCATGAAATTGTAGTGCGACATCCTTTGTACTGACAAATGTTCCGTTAGATAAACGGCATGTGTAGTTCCGTTTTCATTCTAATTTTGCAGTTGTCAGAGATAGCCAATGAATGAAATGTATATTTTCACAGGAACAAAGGAACTCGTTACCATCTAACTCGAGACTAAAATTATTATCTATTTTAGAAATTGCGTCAATCTATTTAGTAACAGCACTGTCGAAAGTTGATAACTTGTTAAATCTCATATCAACGGTTCTTAAACTGTATATAGACAACAAGGGCCTTGGAAATTTGCGAAAAGAATTAAGTGATAAATTTATATATTGCAGATTCAAAATAGAGCCAAATTCCTCTGGAAGGTCTGTGAGATGATTTGAAGAAATATCTAAACTAATAGTTTTGTTTCGAAGAAATTTGAAGACATTTTTACCTTGCTTAAAAGTCTGGTCTAAATTAGCGTTCCGCATTTTAATAATTTCAGCTTCAGTCCACAACATAGTAACTCCTTTGTCAACATACATTCCAGAATCAATTCCAGATATATCTATTTCCATCTGGCATTGAAATTTCCGGGAATTGTTGAAACTGAAAGTAGGATATATCTAAATGTTTAAGGTTTTCAGTATGTCTTATTTCGATTGCAAACGGTTTTGAAAGTAACATCACATGGCTTAGTCTGAGAAATTCTAGTTTACGTGGTAGAGAAAACATCAGTTTAATTGGAGACAATGTTGACATCGGAAATTTGTGAAGAGTGTAGTATGAGTAAGAGTTGGCAGTATTCAACAGTGGAGGAAAAATGAATTCCATATCCTTAAATTCAACAGGAATGTATGAATAATCGAATAATGTAAGATTTTTGGCAGAATAGCTCAGTGTAAGAAGCTCCGCATATAGACGATTGTATCCGAAAGTGAAACTATTTGCAGAGAAAACAATATTTTCAAAACATTCTGGGTAATCATATGTTAAAAGCGATTCCGTTTCAATATCTACAATACCATTGTACGACAGTATCAATGTCTTGACACAAATTGTTCTTAAATATTCTGTCATGTTTTTGGTAACAATAATTTTATAAGGGTTTTTCATTGTCTCTCGTATTTTACTACTAACCCTGTGAAGATTAATGACATTCATCACCTTTTTCTGAAATGGATACAACAATTTCAACGCATGTTTAAAGCTGAAGTATGAATTAGATAAATCCAAGTTTATGGCATTTTCGAAAGGAGATAATATTCCAGATTCGATTGAAGGGGATATTTTGTATTGAATACAATTTCGAAGATTAAGTTCAGTCACTTTCGAAAAGCGAAAATTCTGAAATGTGTCGTTTCCTAACTCACATGCTAAGCAATAATCAAACGTCAGTTTTTCCAGCTTTTTGAGATTACGAAAACCTTTCCCAAAACAAGAATTCTCACACAGGTCAATGGATAAAATCTTTAGGTTCACAAGAAAACTGAATGCAGAATCTGGGTACAGGCAAACGTATTGTGTACACAAATTTTTTAAAGGTGATGGTTTCTGTAAATTCTGTTGTATGTTAAGTTGCTCTAGATTTTCAAAGAATTCAAACAAACGAGCTGTGTAGTTTGTTGGGTGTATTCGATTAGCTGCTAATGAAAGGATTTTCAGTTTCCTCATTCCAACAAAGGCATCTTCACTTAAAGTTTGAATTTCATTATTGTTAATGTACAGTTCAGAAAGGTTCGTATACAAGGATAACGTTTTACCTATTCGTGATATAGAGTTGTAAGACAAATCTAACACTGAAACTTTCCTAGGTAGATCATCGGGAATTCCAACTAGCCCTTTTCTGGAGCAATTGACATGTAAATTCATTTCAGTAAAGACACATGACTTAACAGCAAAAGCTCCAAATGAACTTAAAAATGATGCTATTAAAATCCTAAAAATAAACATTGCAACGGTTAACTTTTCACATTGCCAAATAAAACTTGTCTTGTGTGTAAAGATAATAAAATGAACAAAATAATCACAAAACAGTATGAAATAGTAATGCTTATCGGGGCTCCTGGGGGTTCTAAGCTTGGTCAGTAAATACGATGTTTTATGACATTGATAAAAGAACGAAACAAAACGGAAGTGATACGTGATTTCATAAATGTACTTCCTGTGATTCAAAAAACCCCTTAGTTTGATACGCGATTTTAAAAGTTTAGATGCACGATCATGTAAAAGGGGGAAACACTTATGTGTTATCTACAACTTTAAATATTTTCAAAGTCGTTTATTGTACAGATATATCTTAACGATAAAAATAAATATGGTTGTACGGAAGCGTTTGTTGGGCTCTTATAAGCTTCTGTGTGATTGTCTTCCGCTTAGCAAGAATACCCGTTCGCAAAGAATATTTCACAAAGCTGATTTATTTTCGTACACAGGAGAAGGGATGTGAGACAAGCTATACCCATTTATTCCCGCAAATTTCTATCATTTACAATATAGTCGGCACAGATGACATGATTCGAGAAGGATATTACATGATGGTAGCAAAATGGATCTAACAAAATTGTGATATATATGATAGCTCACTCGCCTGACTACGCTTTTTCATTTAATCATTCTTAATTATTCAGCCCTTGTGCAAATATAAGCCAAAAAATCAAACTCTACCCGTACACGATCCTACATTTTGAAATTATGGAACTAACTACACCTAGTCATAGCATCTATAAATTCAGAAGGAAAATGCGTTATTTTTATTTTTGCGTTAGTCTTTTTACCAAATTATTTTACCAATCTACTTTCCATTTAAACCAATATATTTTTTTCAAAAACAATAATTTATGCCTTCCACATAAGCCATTATTATTGTTGTGAAAACAATAACAAAAATTCTCTTAAATAGAAAGAATTATGCTTCACGGAACTTAAACCCCAGTTTAAGAATTCAAAATTAGTAAATTTATTTCATTCAGCCATGAGTAGGTTAGGATAGTTGGCATAACATCCAATCAGTATCGAGTCTACGAAAGTCTGCATAACTGTCACTTGCAAAACACTAACAGTTTATAGAAAAAGCTAGGGGCAAATCAAACACCTTTAGTAGTAACCAATTTAAACCAATATTTTTTTTGCAAAAACAATAATTTATGACTTCTACATAAGCCATTATTATTGTTATAAAACAATAACAAATATTTATTTACTGACAATAAAAAAGGGAAAAATCATTATTGTCCACAAGATACTGATTATGATGATCATAATTATATAAAATCGTTAAAAAGTAAAGGGGAAGGTAAGTGTAAGGAATGTTTTATTATTAAAAAGAATCATTGCAGTTTTACATTGATCAAAACAAAGACCTTTCTTAGTAAAAATTTATATGCATTTATGATATATTATTTAGGATCCACTACTTATTCCAATTCAAAATACAAATTTAACAGACGAAAAAATTTCCATATGTAATTGAAATGTAATTCAAAAGTTATTTGGTAATTACAGCAAAAATCTGTAATCTTATTAATTTATTTGAATTGCTTGTTATTTAAAATAAAATGCTCAATTACAAATTACATTCAATTACAAAGAAATTGTGTAATTAATTACAGACATTTGCAATTATTTTTTTCCAATACCCCATCTCTTGATGAAAAACAACGACAAAAGCGTTGTTCCTTAGCTTGGTTTTATCATGTATTTTTAGAGACTTTGTCGTATGTGTATAAACGTCATTTACTGTATTCTTTTAATATTCACTAGATTTTGTATTCTTATATACAACATTGTTTATTAGTGATTATATATGGAAAAGTATATGCGCTAATACTATATAGTTTTATTATTGTAATAAGGTGAATTCGAAGGCATGATTTACTTGGGTCTGACTCGATTTGACTGGTCTATGCATGTTTTATATGTACATGTTAATACGTTTAAATCAAGTTAACATAGATAATGTTAAGAATCGTCGAGAGAGGTCCAGCTTTAACTAAATCAAGCTTGTAAATTTGTAAAATCACGTATCATGTTTGGGTGGTTTTTGGTCCAATTTGATGAATGTTTTGCACGAACCACATTTCCCAAAATATTCTTTTCATGAATCAAACTTGGAACCCTTAAGAAGTCCTGAAAGCATTATTGTTATTTGTTTTTATAATTCCTTATATAAATGCACTGAAAATAAAAATCGACAATTTGACTGTTTTATTTACTCAAACCAAAAAACGATCTGGACGGTCTGTTGACTGCAGACGATCTGCTCAACGCAGACGATCTGCTCAACGCTTGTCTAATTCTGATTGGTTAATTAACGTAAAGCGCGTATCTCATGATCTGTCGTCTGCAACACCACTCATATGACGTGAATTGCATTTTGGATGAAATGGAGCGTATTAAACAAAAATTAAAAGTTTTCAGTTAAAAAATTGTAGTACATATTGATATGCCAATAAAACCTTTTTTGAATACAAAAAAGCATTAAGCATGAAAAGGTATAATAAAACAGTTATAGACTGGGTCCTCAAACAACATTTGTTTAGATTGACCCTCTGACTAAACTGTTGCACAAAGCCGTAGGGTCAAACAGAACAGCTGTTGTTTTCGGACCCAGTTAATAACTGCATACAAGTTTTACGGAATTCTTGGATAATTTTTCATTTTACATGGGACAAGTTATAATTTGAAGAGATTAAAATCTTATAAATAAACAACTTTTGCAGTGGCGATAAAAACTGTCATTTATCACTACTTTTGAGTTCATGTTGAATCTTTGTCACTTATTGATGTGCCCTTTTTCTTTGCTTTTACTTGTTTTTATGTTAAATTGTAATCATGCTTGTATCATCGAGACCAGAGTCACGGGATATATTTTTCATATAATCTCAATCTTGAAATCTTAATTAAACATCACACTTATAAACACAAAAAGTATAGAGAGAGATGTCATCGTAATGCTGGAATTCTTGATTGATAACATATTTGTAGAATTTGGAGGACAAGTTTTCCAGCAGAAAATATGGATATCTATTGGGACTTATTGTGCGCCACTTTTAGCAGATTTGTTTCTTTATTCGTATGAAGCCAGGTTCATACAAGGGCTAGTTCAGACAAAAAAACAATAAGTTAGCCAAATCCTTTAATTTCAGTTTCCGTTATATGTATGATTTTCTTTCATTGAACAATCCTCAATTTAAGTATAACCTTCATTTTACCCTTCCGGAGCACCTGAAATGCCCCCCCCCCCGGTTTTCATGGGAGTTCACGCTATGAGTGCCTTAGTTCTTAATGTTATCTTTTTATTTCCGTGCATTGTAGCTGTCTCATGTCCTTGTTTTGTTTTTGTTTTTATCTGTTACCGTTTTTGCCATGTCTTTGGACTTTTGTAGTCATCGCTTCCCTTGTTCCTTCAGTATTCTACTGCCGTTGTTTTATATACCCAAATGAACTCGAAATTAAGGAGACAACTGATACGCCATCTTCAGCATTATACCTGAACCTATACCTCTAAATTGACAAATCTGGACGTCTGAAAACAAAAATTTACGACAAGCGTGATTATTTCGACTTCTCAATAGTGAACTTTCTGCTTTTGAGTAGTAATATTCCAACATCTCCGGTATATGGCGTGTACATTTCACAACTCATTCACTATTGCCGTGCTTGTAGTTTGTACAGCGATTTTGTCAACAGAGCAAAATTACTGTCTCAAAAACTTGTAAATCAAGAGTATGTTCAGTCACTGTTGCAATTGTCACTACAGAAGTTTTACAGTCGTCAGCACGATTTGACAATGGAATAAAAAAGATAACAGGAAACACCTACAATGGCCGAAAAACATAGCCACTTGCCAGAAAGTAAATAGGAATTGCACAATAAAAAACCCATAATAAAAATACAACAGACAAACATAAACAACGATAGGAACTCGTTTCTATTTCTGTTTCTATTTCATAAATAAAAATGTTTCTATTTCATAAATAAAAACAGATATATTTGGGTAGATCCAGAGTTTGTAACCGACTGTAACAAAACCGGACTTTTGACTGGTAGTGTGACGGGTACCACGCGTGGAGCAGATCATGTTACACTTCCGGAACACCTGATGATACCTCTGTTTTATAAGGGTTCACACAGCTAGTGCTTTAGTTGTGTGGCGTTCTTGTTCATTTTTGCTTATTTGTTTTGTCTTGTCATACAGTCTCAATTCGTGTTCAAAATATGTGAATTGCCGTGTTTTTGGATTTATGATTTAGAATTCCCCCTTTTCTCGTTCTTGCTTCGGTGTTCGTTTACCGATGTATTTTACCTCTCAAATCCTAATAATGTGATACAGCAACGAAAAAACTACGTAGTTTGTTTTTACAATAATATGTATTGAAACTTTTAATAACAGTTTGTTTTCGTATATTCTTATTTATCAGGAGTAGTCCTAATTTGGTTTTAGCAAAATAGTTTGTGCATGAGTTAAAGTTACTAAGAACTGTTAAATTGATTTCAAATGTTATCTTTCGGCACTGCATGAATAAATTCACTTTTTTTCAGTCAATATTTGTTCAAAATATATAAGACGAAAGCTATTGAAGAAAAACATGAACGACTTACCTTTTGAACTTCCGCGAAATTTCCGAAACGGTTTTTCTTCCATAACTTTTGAAATCTGTAATATTTTGAACAAGTATTGACTGGAAAAGATTCAATTATATAATTATTGTCTAAAGGGAAGATTTTCTTAATAACCCAAATTGATACAGAAACGATTTTGCTCTAACCAATTAGGACTTCGCCTCCAACCAATTAGTTTGGACCCTGTTTATATACTAAGTCAAATAATGGCATTTTTGTATTATTTAGTATTACCTGAAATTAACTGTCAATATTTTACCACAAAGGAAAATAAACGAAAAGATGTAATTTCCAACATCGTAAATCTAGCCGTTTGTTTTCGTGAGGTTTGAAGCTATGGGCTGTTTTTGTATAACGTATTATCATTCTAGGTTGTCGGAAATTTAGAAATATTTCAAAAATAGGAAAATTTCATGTATTAATCTGTATTTACTTCCTCAGTATTATCTGAGATGTCATATATATCTGTATCAAATGTTCACATATCTGTATTTTGATAACCAATTTGATAACCAAAACTTAAAAAATAGTGCAGTGAAGGAAAATTTTTATTACCTTAACCCTTTATCTTCAAATAAGTAAACTTTGGATTCAAATAATGATTCCTTTTAAGCTGCTTGAAATTTGATGCCTTGTACCGCTTTTTCATAAATAATTTAATTCATATTGCAATTAACTACTTTCTATACTCAATAGATTGATAATAATGTTGCTCTGCAAAATAAGCAATACTCAAATATTGTCGCCATGGCCTTTTAGTAATTTTTGGATATTGATCATTTTTTATAATGACAATTTGAGATATTTTTATGAAAAAGTACACGTTCAACTGAAATTGCAGTTACTTTAGTATTTAGTTATATATATACATCAGAAAACTGCACTAAATGTGAATGAGCTAAATTCATGTAGATGTATTTCAATTATTTATTCCTAATACAACAGCAAACTGAGAAGATGTTGATTTATAGTTAGAAATACTGCATACGTGTACTGTACTTCCTTACTAAATAATCCATTGAGATGGATTATGTGAGTAAGACGATGCAGTGGATTAAATTCATATTTTATGTGGGTAATTATTTAAATGTGAAAGCAACCATGTTAAAACAGAACAACAAAAATCGCTGCAGATATCATCAGCTTAAAGCATTTACGCTGAATCTAACATTTCAATATGTCGATTTCTATACAAGAAGGTTATGCGGGTAATACTAAGTTACATAAATAAGATATCAAATAAATGATATCAACAATCTTACTCAAAACTGATGGTTAAACGTTGCGTTTTATGATTATTCTTTCCAATATCCCTCATTTCCAGTTCGTTCTTTCCCTATTCAACTGCCTGTCAAAGTTTGTACGCCACTACGGAAACATATGAGAGCCAAGAGATGCACACTCTCCTAGAGTGCCTGAACATACCCCTCTCTGCTGTAATTTTTGTTCAGTTCATTATTTTGTTTCACTCGTTCTGAAAAATTGATGCACCATGATTTGGTGCCTGTTTAAGGTATGTTTAACTTTGTGTCATTTTGTCTTTTAAGCCTGACCCTGACGATATTATTTAGCTGGATCTGATATTTTCGGATGTGTTGAGGAAAGTGGTAAACTTGAATTAACAGTCTTTAATTGCAGTTATCAAATCATATACAGTCGAACCTGTACTATAACGACAAACTGCTCATAGCGACCTTTTTCATTCCTCCCGAGAAAATTCCCACTTTGATTACCTCTCTATAACGACAACCTGTCTAACGCGACTAACGACTGTAAAAAAATCGTCCACACGACTCTGAAATCCTGTACATAGCGACTTTCGATGCTCCACAAAAAAAACGGGATGTTGTTATTTTTTTCGATCTCGATAGATACGTTTTTAGCGATATTTCAAACAGTTGATATCGTTGACATCGAGATTTCATGGTAGGCGAACGAGATTTCGGAATTGGCCAATGAGAATCAATGGATTAAAAATAACTTTCATTCATGAGTCATTAATGTTTACATATTTGCTTAGGAAAATCAGATTCAAAAGATGGCGTCCCCAAAGAGAGCGGCTTTAGATTTAATTCAAAAAGTGGAAACGATAAAACTTTTTGAAAGTGTGAAACCTGCTGATAAAGTGGCTGTAATGTTTTGGGTTTGGAAGACCCAATGGGAAGACCCAGATACAGATTTTACCTAAACGAAAGGCCGTGGTTTTAAATGACTTTAAAACAATACACCTGGAACGCAAAAACGTACGAGACGCATCACCGGGAATGAAGACATAAACAATCTCTGTGTGGAATGGTTTAAAGATGCTACGATTGTTGCTAAAATTCTTTTTCAAATATTAAATTATATTTTGACGTATTGTATTCCTTTAAAACTTATAATAGATATAAGGTATATGTACATAGAGAGACAACCCATGTTATCAGACTTTGCACAAGGTAGTTGATGTTTTCAATCTTGAAGATGGCTTGGACCTGTATATAAAGACCACCTGTCTATAGTGACCTTTTTAAATTTGTCCCTTAAAAGGTCACTATAGACAGGTTTAACTGTACCTATTTTTCTGTGACAGGGTATTCTTGTTTTTGTATATATATGTTCCTCTTTGTAATTTGGGAAATTCCTGGTATTAACTTTCCTACATCATAGAGATTGTTCTGTTTCTTTAGCTAGTTGAGAAGTCACAGGTGAATGAAATATTGTAAAATACCGACGTCGCACCACTATGAACCAAAAAAAGTACTGTCAATACCAGGAACAGTTATTTTTTCACTGTCAGTCACTGTACGGTACTGTCTATGTACTGTCAAAAAAACCTATAAACTACTGTCCAGAACTGTGCCGATCCGGAACAGTCATCAACAGTAATACCATAGTACTGTGATTAACTGTCCCGTACTGCAACAGTAACTCACAGTAAATGACAGTTTTTACGACTACTGTCATTCACTGTCCCGGATTGTTACAGTACATGTCAGTTAATGACAGTATTTAGTATTACTGTGATGCACTGTCCTTGATTGTCACAGTTCATTACAGTTCGCCACAGTATTTGAAATAACTGCGTTGCACTGTGGTGGATTGTTACAGTACATCTCAGTTAATAACAGTAATTTTTTACCGTAAATATACATGTTATCTCTATTTTATTTATAAAAAATCTGTATTTAAAAATAAATTATTTTTTTCAGTTAAATTTAAATAATGTCAATGAAAATCTGAATTTTTATATTTAATATGTAAAAAAGGAAAAAAAAAACTTTTTTAAAAAATTTATTTTCAGTTTTTTTTTTTTTTAATTTCCAGCCGCAAAATGCAAAATACACATTTATATGGTACATAAGTGTGACAAACAAAACAACATAAAATTTACAATTTGATTTCCCGCGATGGTGTTAAAAGAAATACCTGGATCTGCATTTAATGTGCTCATTCAAAAGTATTAAAATCGCATTCATTAAACTTGTCAACACCAAGAATAAATAGAAAACATGTATTGCCTTATGTTTGATTCCTATTTGCATTAGTATTATTGCCGGTCAAACATTTCACCGTCATTTTCCCAAACCGTAGTTGAATTAGCTCCAAAAAAAAAAAAAAAAAAAAAAAAAAAAAAAACAGACACATAATTTGAAAGTTATTTTTCTAAAATATTGGAAATAAATATCTTACATAAAATAAAGATCTCCCAATGATATCATACAGAAATACAGATCTGAGGGAGTCTTTTTTGGTGCTTTTGTAATTTAGTGACAGCAAGTTTACTTCAACATGAAACTGTATATTTTTGTTAATTGATTTTAAATGTTTCGTACAGTTGACATAAACACATATATAGACATCAATAAACAATGTTTAATAAGACTAAATTCGTAAAATACTAAATACAAAAAGGGATCAAGCATAAGGCTTTACATCTATTCTATTTACGTGTGATATCTCCCGGATCCTGCAGGAGTCTCCCGTTTTCAAGCCCTGAAATTTTGTCTCTCGCAATGAATGTAAATTTCCTTCATCCGGTTTCTTTTAAAAATGTTAAAAGTAACTGTTATCTACCCTTTCATGCCCGCCAATCAACTGCACGTCAATCAATGGTATCTTGTAGTTTTTGTCAGATTATAGCCTCCAGCAACATGAATTTAATTATCGTCTAGTTGTTTGATCTTTAAACCTGGTCAAAGTAACATTTAAAATCCCAGTTAAGGTAAGGCCTGTATACACTATCAAAGTTTTCATCGAAAACTTGGTCCAAGAAAACTTGGATCAAGAAAACTTGTATTCAGGTTTCTGTATACACTATCCAAGTTTTTACTAATTTTATGCTCAAGTTAAGGCAGAAGATACAACAAAAATGATAACTGATGAAGAGATTACAGTATGTCTTGCAGTGTGGTGTAAAATAATTGTCTGAAGGAAAGTAAGTATGGACACAAAAATGGTCCGTATTTTTATCTCTCTTCTTTCACATTCCATAAAATGGGATTTTATTCCATTTAGTAAGTCAGTTCTACAACTTTCATCCTGCTATTGCATTTCTGAGTGCCCGTCATGCTGCTATTTTCCGCCATATTTTATGAATACATGTTAATCACACGTGAATTTGTTTACTTTCTACATTTGACAAAGATTCTTCATGGGGACCTTTCTCTGACTTGTCAGTTTCTATCCAAGTTTCATCCAAGTTTTAAGAAAAATAGGATGAGTGCTATTCTTTCAAAGCCCATTCAAGTTTTTTATTCGAGTTTTTGAAGGTAGTATACACAATCAAAAACTTGAATTGGACCAAGTTTTGGATGCTAAACTTTGGTCGTGTATACGGGGTTAACACACATATAATAGACAATCTTGGAAACGTTTGTTGAATTAATATGAGCCCTGCTGTCCACAAATCAAGATAAAAACGAACAAACCGGGCCAAAATATTCTGAATTATGTCCCCTTACAATGTGTAGAACATACACCAAAAGAAACTTTTAGGTGGAACTTTTAAATAAAATTTATCTATAAATATTTATACTATAGGCAATACATGTTTCATCCCAAGAATTTTTCGACAATATACGTTTCATTCAAAGAATTCAAATATTTCAGCAATATATGTTTCATACGAAGAATTTAAATATTTCGGCAATATATGTCTTATCTGAAGAATTCAAAAATTTCGGCAGTATAGAATTCAAATATTTCGGCAATATATGACTTTTGCGAAGAATTAAAATATTTCGGCAATATATGTCTTATCCGAAGAATTCATATATTTCGGCAATATATGTCTTATCAGAAGAATTCAAATATCTCGGTGTTATATGTCTCATTCGAAGGATTCAAATATTTCGGCAATATATGTCTTATCAGAATAATTCAAATATTTCGGTGTTATATGTCTCATCCAAAGGATTCAATTATTCATGTCGGCAATATATGACTTTTCCGAAGAATTCAAATATTTCGGCAATATATGTCACTAGAAGAATTCAAATATTTAGAGTCAAGACATGAAAATTCAGTCTGAAAGATGAATTTGACGCAAATTTTCATTCTCCTCTGGTTAACCGACACTCTTTATTTCAAAGTTCTAATGACGTATTTAATCGTCCTTGTCCGAAAATAAATTTCTTAAACGAGTCAAAATATGTTAATAAAGTAAAAAAAAATGAATTTGTAGCAAAATTTCCTTCTAATGGGGGGGG
>MJUU01009765.1:76066-86852 GCA_002080025.1 Modiolus philippinarum
AAAGATGTTGTTGAAAGCTATAATATTATTTCATTTTAGTGTTTTACAGCATATTTTTGCCAAAAAAAGAAAATTCTTTCACAATAGAAAAAAGTCCCACTGACCCACACCCTGTCCCTCCAGCCCACAATGGTTGGTAAGGAGGGCAATTTTTAAAATAGCATAACTTTTTCATTTTTCGACGTAGAACTATGATATTGTGGTACAACACAGATTAATCCATATTTTATTGACCCACAAAATATTATCACGACCCAAGGTGACCCAAAGGTGGCCCACTTGATAAAATTTATGTCAGAAATTGTATTTTCCTTAGACCAATTTACACAATAATTGCATGCCGATGACATCTGCCAAAGACAAATTATCTACTTATTAGTACTGTATTGAAGCAGAAACACCCCTAAGCTACCAATTGCGTAATTATTTATGGACCTTGGGTCATTTTGAGGACAAGAATAAGGGAAATTTTAACCTAGTATGACCTGAGTAGTCCGATCAGCCTTTGAGCCCCCATACGAGACCTTGGTTTTCGCCCTTTTCTCTTAACGGGCAACTTGTAATAACATACCTTTAGCAAATTTCGAAAGCTTAGACCCTTATCTAGACATTTTGATAAGATATTAGGTAACCCGGGCACCCTGGGGACCTTGGGTGTAGGGGAACGAATCTCTTTTTTGAAAAAATGTCATACCGACGTCTAAATTTCTACATTCCATGAAATGCAGGGTCTTTATAAAACCAAATACATGCATTATTCAAAAAGCAGAGTCCCTTACTTACATTTCGAGCCATGTTTTTGGCAAATTGAGCGGCCCAGAGAACCGGAAGTGGTCGGAAATACAGCCAATAATGGCTGGATATAGACTGATTTTCGGTACCGCCCATGCATTTTTAATGGCTCTAGCTGCTTTTTCGGGCCATAGAGCGGTTTATTTTCTGCTCATCTAGTTATAAGATCATCTCAACTACATTTTGAGACCTTTTTTGTGGTCAATGATGCAGCCTTTAGGGTGAAAAAAGGGAAAATCGGACCTCTGTTGAACCCCAGATCTGCACACACCAATATTGTGCCACTACCACATATTGGAATTCAGCTTTATTCTCGTTACGGGGACTTAGTAGGAACATACCTTTTATATATTTCGAAAGCTTAGGTCCTTATCTAGACATTTAGATAAGATTTTGGGTAACCCGGGCACCCTAGGGACCTTGGGTGTAGGGGAACGAATCTATTCTTTGAAAAATTGTCATACCGACCTCTAAATTTCTACATTCCATGAAATGCAGGGTCTTTATAAAACCTAAAACATGCATTATTCACAAAGCAGAGCCCCTTACTTACATTTCGAGCCATAGTTTTTGCAAATTGAGCGGCCCGGAGAACAGGAAGTGGCCGGTAATAGAGCCAATTATGGCTGCATATAGGCTGATTCTCGGTACCATCCATGCGTTTTATGCCTCCAGCTGCATTTTCTGGCTATATAGCGTTTTATTTTTTGCCCATCTAGTTAAAAGATCATCTCAACGACATTTTGAGACCTTGTTTGTGGTCATTGATTCAGCTTTTAGGATGAAAAAAGGAAAATCGGACTAGCTGCACACACCAATATTGTGCCACTACCATACATTGGAATTTAGCTTTATTCTCGTTACGGGGACTTAGTAGGAATATACCTTTAGTATATTCCGAAAGCTTAGACCCTTATCTAGACATTTAGATATGATTTGGGGTAACCCGGGCACCCTGGGGACCTTGAGTGTAGGGGAACGAATCTGTTTTTTGAAAAAAATGTCATACCGACCTCTAAATTTCTACATTTAATGAAATGCAGGGCCTTTATAAAACCAAATACAGGCATTATTCACAAAACAGATTCCCTTACTTACATTTCGAGCCATAGTTTTGGCAAATTGAGCGGCCCAGAGAACCGGAAGTGGCCGGTAATAGAGCTAATTATGTCTGGATATAGACTGATTTTCGGTACCGCCCATGCGTTTTATGCCTCCAGCGGCTTTTTTCTGGCCATAGAGCGTTTTATTATTTGCTCATCTAGTTATAAGATCATCTCAACTACATTTTGAGACCTTGTTTGTTGTCATCGAGTTAGCCTTTAGGGAGAAAAAAAGAAAAATCGGACCTGTGATGCCCCGAAATCTGCACAAACCAATATTGTGCCACTACCATATAATGGAATTTAGCTTTATTCTCGTTACTTGGACTTAATGGGAACATACCTTTAATATATTTGAAAGCTTAGCCCCTTATCCAGATATTTAGATAAGATTTTGGGTAACCCCGGGGCACCCTGGGGACCTTGGGTGTAGGGGAACGAATCTCTTCTTTGAAAAAATGTCATACCGACCTCTAAATTTATACATTTTATGAAATGCAGGGTCTTAAATAAAACCACATACATGCATTATTCACAAAGCAGAGTCCCTACGTATATTTCGAGCCATAGTTTTTGCAAATTGAGCGGCCCAGAGAACCGGAAGTGGCTTGAAATAGAGCCAATTATGGCTGGATATAGGCTGATTTTCGGTACCATCCATGCGTTTTATGCCTCCAGCGGCTTTTTCTGGCTATATAGCGTTTATTTTTTGCCCATCGAGTTAAAAGATCATCTCAACTACATTTTGAGACCTTGTTTGTGGTCATTGATGCAGCCTTTAGGGTGAAAAAAGGGAAAATCGGACCTGTGTTGACCCCAGATCTGCACACCAATATTGTGCCACTACCATATATTGGAATTTAGCTTTATTCTCGTTACGGACACTTAGTAGGAACATACCTTTAGTATATTTCGAAAGCTTAGACCCTTATCTAGACATTTAGATAAGATTTTGGGTAACCCGGGCATCCCGGGGACCTTGAGTGTAGGGGAACGAATCTGTTTTTTGGAAAAAATGTCATACTGACCTCTAAATTTCTACATTTAACGAAATGTAAGGTCTTTATAAAACCAAATACAGGCATTATTTAAAAAGCAGAGTCCCTTACTTACATTTCGAGCCATAGTTTTGGCAAATCGAGCGGCCCAGAGAACCGGAAGTGGCCGGAAATAGAGCCAATTATCGCTGGATATGGGCTGATTTTCGGTACCGCACATGCGTTTTATGCCTCCAGCTGTTTTTTCTGGCCATAGAACGTTCTATTTTTTGCTCATCTAGTTATAAGATCATCTCGACTACATTTTGAGACCTTGTTTATGGTCATTGATGCAGCCTTTAGGGTGAAAAAAGGGAAGATCGGACCTGTGTTGACCCCAGATCTGCACACACCAATATTGTGCCACTACCACACATTGGAATTCAGCTTTATTCTCGTAACGGGGACTTAGTAGGAACATACCTTTAATATATTTCAAAAGCTTAGACCCTTATCTAGACATTAAGATAAGATTTTGGGTAACCCGGGCACCCTATGGACCTTGGGTGTAGGGGAACGAATCTGTTCTTTGAAAAATTGTCATACCGACCTCTAAATTTCTACATTCCATGAAATGCAGGGTCTTTATAAAACCAAATACATGCAATATTCACAAAGCAGAGCCCCTTACTTACATTTCGAGCCATAGCTTTTGCAAATTGAGCAGCCCAGAGAACAGGAAGTGGCCGGAAATACAGCTAATTATGGCTGCATATAGGCTGATTTTCGGTACCATCCATGCGTTTTATGCATCCAGCTGCTTTTTCTGGCTATATTATACAGTTATTTAATGCATATGAGGGCAATAGACTAGAATATTTTGCCCAAGGTGTCAGAAATCCCCATGTGTTCTATTGCCCGAGGCCAACGGCCGAGGGCAATGGAACACTAGGGGGTTTCTGACACCGAGGGCAAAATTTTCTAGTCTATTGCCCGAATATGCATTATATAACTGTTTTATTACCTTATAAAATTATTTTAGCAAAAGCATATCTCATGTCAGCAAAGAGAAGTTGTTTTCATGACAAATCAAATTTTCAATCATAACTGGGCAAAGAGAAATTGTTTTCACGACGAATCAAATCAATTTTTATTGAAAACTGGGCAAAGAGAAGTTGTTTTCATAACAAATTAAATCTTATTAAAAACTTGTCAAAGTTTTACTTTATATGTATTCATGAAATGCATTTAAATTTCTGAGTTCTAATGATTTATAAGCATAAATTTTTAACGGGTGAAATCAAACTTTGGTTCAATTAACAAGAAATGAAACTTTAAAGCGAATATGTAAAGATTAACATGGAAATCGATTGTTAAAAACAACCTATCCTTGTTATCCAGAATAATGCAGGCAATAGTTTTTGTAAAATTTCCCGGGGCAATAGTTTTTGTAAAATTTCCCGGGGCAATAGTTTTTGTAAAATTTCCCCGGGCAATAGATCACCGACTTTTTGCCCGGGATTCACAAGAATTGATTCTCCCATACGAAATCGGGGCATTTTTGAAAAAAATAGCGAAAACTAATGCATTTCTTTTATAATGGGAAAATAATTTTATAAGGTAATAAAGCGTTTTATTTTTTTGCCCATCTAGTTAAAAGATCATCTCAACTACATTTTGAGACCTTGTTTGTGGTCATTGATGCAGCTATTAGGATGAAAAAAGGAAAATCGGACTTGTTTGAACCCCAGAGCTGCACACACCAATATTGTGCCACTACCATACATTGGAATTTAGCTTTATTCTCGGTACGGGGACTTAGTAGGAACATACCTTTAGTATATTCCGAAAGATTAGACCCTTATCTAGACATTTAGATAAGATTTTGGGTAACCCGGGCACCCTGGGGACCTTGAGTGTAGGGGAACGAATCTGTTTTTTTTGTAAAAATGTCATACCGACCTCTAAATTTCTACATTTAATGAAATGCAGGGTCTTTATAAAACCAAATACAGACATTATTCACAAAGCAGAGTCCCTTACTTACATTTCGAGCCATAGTTTTGGCAAATTGAGCGGCCCAGAGAACCGGAAGTGGCCGGAAATAGAGCTAATTATGTCTTGATATAGACTGATTTTCGGTACCGCCCATGCGTTTTATGCCCCCAGTGGCTTTTTTCTGGCCATAGAGCGTTTTATTATTTGCTCATCTAGTTATAAGATCATCTCAACTACATTTTGAGACCTTGTTTGTTGCCATCGAGTTAGCCTTTAGGGTGAAAAAAGGAAAAATCGGACGTGTGATGACCCCAAATCTGCTCAAACCAATATTGTGCCACTACCACACATTGGAATTTAGCTTTATTCTCGTTACTGGGACTTAGTAGGAACATACCTTTAATATATTTGAAAAGCTTAGCCCCTTATCTACATATTTAGATAAGATTTTGGGTAACCCTGGGGACCTTGGGTGTAGGGGAAGGAATCTCTTCTTTGAAAAAATGTCATACCGACCTCTAAATTTCTACATTTTATGAAATGCGGTGTCTTAAATTAAACCAAATACATGCATAATTCACAAAGCAGAGTCCCTATTTACATTTCGAGCCATAGTTTTTGCAAATTGAGCGGCCCAGAAAACCGGAAGTGAGTTGAAATAGAGCCAATTATGGCTGGATATAGGCTGATTTTCGGTACCATCCGTGCGTTTTATGCCTCCAGCGGCTTTTTCTGGCCATAGAGCGTTTTATTTTTTGCTCATTTACTTATAAGATAATCTGAACTACATTTTGAGACCTTGTTTGTGGTCATTGATGCAGCCTTCATGGTGAAAAAGGGCAAAATCAGACCTGTGTTGACCCTAGATCTGCACAACAATATTGTGCCACTACCATACATTGGAATTTAGCTTTAATCTCGTTACGGGGACTTAGTAGGTTTATACCTTTAGTATATTTCGAAAGCTTAGACCCTTATCTAGACATTTAGATATGATTTTGGGTAACCCGGGCACCCTGGGGACCTTGAGTGTAGGGGGACGAATCTGTTTTTTTGGAAAAAAATGTCATACTGACCTCTAAATTTCTACATTTAACGAAATGTAGGGTCTTTATAAAACCAAATACAGGCATTATTGAAAAAGCAGAGTCCCTTACTTACATTTCGAGCCATAGTTTTGGCAAATCGAGCGGCCCAGAGAACCGGAAGTGGCCGGTAATAGAGCCAATTATCGCTGGATATGGGCTGATTATCGGTACCGCACATGCGTTTTATGCCTCCAGCTGCTTTTTCTGGCCATAGAGCGTTTTATTTTTTGCTGATCTAGTTATAAGATCATCTCGACTACATTTTGAGACCTTGTTTGTGGTCATTGATGCAGCCTTTAGGATGAAAAAAGGGGAACGTCGGACCTGTAATTACCCCAAATCTGCACAAATCAATATAATGCCACTACCATACATTGGAATTTAGCTTTATATTCGTTACGGGGACTTAGTAGGAACATACCTTTAGTATATTTCGAAAGCTTAGACCCTTATCTAGACATTTAGATAAGGTCTGTGTAACCCGGACACACTAGGGACCTTGGGCATGTTGGGTGTAGGGGAACGAATCTGTTCTTTGAAAAATTGTCATACCGACCTCTAAATTTCTACATTTTATGAAACGCAGGGTCTTTATAAAACAAAATGCATGCATTATTCACAAAGCAGAGCCCCTTACTTACATTTCGAGTCATTGTTTTTTGCAAATTGAGCGGCCCAGAGAACCGGAAGATGCCGGAAATAGAGCCAATTATGGCTGGATATAGACTGTTTTTCGGTACCGCCCATGCGTTTTATACCTCCAGCGGCCTTTTCTTGCCATATCGTTTTATTTTTTGCTCATCTAGTTATAAGATCATCTCAACTACATTTTGAGACCTTGTTTATGGTCATTGATGCAGCCTTTAGGATGAAAAAAGGAAAATCTGACCTGTGTTGACCCCAGATCTCCACACACCAATACTATGCCACTACCATACCTTGGAATTTAGCTTTATTCTCGTTACGGGGACTTAGTAGGAACATACCTTTAGTATATTTCGAAAGCTTGGACCCTTATCTAGATATTTAGATAAAATTTTGGTTAACCCGGGCACCCTGGGGACCTTGAGTGTAGGGGAACGAATCTTTTTTTGAAAAAATGTCATACCGACCTCTAAATTTCTACATTTAATGAAATGCAGGATCTTTATAAAACCAAATACAGGCATAATTCACAAAGCAGAGTCCCTTACTTACAATTCGAGCCATAGTGTTGGCAAATTGAGCGGCCCAGAGAACCGGAAGATGCCGGTAATAGAGCCAATTATGGCTGGATATAGACTGATTTTCGGTACCGCCCATGCGTTTTATGCCTCCAGCGGCTTTTTCTGGCCATAGAGCGTTTTATTTTTTGCTCATCTAGTTATAAGATCATCTCAACTACATTTTGAGACCTTGTTTGTGGTCATTTATGCAGCCTTTAGGGTGAAAAAAGGAAAATCTGACCTGTGTTCTCCCCAGATCTGCACACACGAATATTGTGCCACTACCATACATTGGAATTAAGCTTTATTCTCGTTACGGGGACTTAGTAGGAACATACCTTTAGTATATTTTGAAAGCTTGGACCCTTATCTAGACATTTAGATAAGATTTTGGGTAACCCGGGCACCCTGGGGACCTTGAATGTAGGGGAACGAATCTGTTTTTGAAAAAATGTCATACCGACCTCTAAATTTCTACATTTGATGAAATGCAGGGTCTTTATAAAACAAAATACATGCATTATTCACAAAGCAGAGTCCCTTACTTACATTTCAAGTCATTGTTTTTGCAAATTGAACGGCGCAGAGAACAGGAAATGGTCGGAAATAGAGCCAATTATGGCTGCATATAGGCTGATTTTCGGTACCATTCATGCGTTGTCTGCCTCCATCTGCTTTTTCTGGCCATATAGCGTTTAATTTTTGCCCATCTAGTTAAAAGATCATCTAAACTACATTTTGAGACCTTGTTTGTGGTCATTGATGCAGCCTTTAGGATGAAAAAAGGAAAATCTGACCTGTGTTGACCACAGATAGCTTTATTCTCGTTACGGGGACTTAGTAGGAACATACCTTTAGTATATTTCGAAAGCTTGGACCCTTATCTAGACATTTAGATAAGATTTTGGGTAACCCGGGCACCCTGGGGACCTTGAGTGTAGGGGAACGAATCTCTTTTTTGGTAAAAAATGTCATACCGACCTCTAAATTTCTACATTTAATGAAATGCAGGGTCTTTATAAAACCAAATACAGGCATTATTCACAAAGCAGAGTACCTTACTTACATTTCGAGCCATAGTTTTGGCAAATTGAGCGGCCCATAGAACCGGGAGATGCCGGAAATAGGACCAATTATGGCTGGATATAGACTGATTTTCGGTACCGCCCATGCGTTTTATGCCTCCAGCGGCTTTTTCGGGCCATAGAGCGTTTTATTTTTTGCTCATCTAGTTATAAGATCATCTCAACTACATTTTCAGACCTTGTTTGTGGTCATTGATGCAGCCTTTAGGATGAAAAAAGGGAAAATTGGACCTGTGTTGACCCGAGATCTGCACACACGAATATTGTACCACTACCATACATTGGAATTTAGCTTTATTCTCGTTACGGGGACTTAGTAGGAACATACCTTTAGTATATTTCGAAAGCTTAGACCCTTATCTAGACAAGCAGAGTCCCTTACTTACAAATGAGACCTTCTCCTAACTAGTTTAGGAATTAATTAGGTGATATAAGGCCAGCAAAAGCCGTAAGAGGGATAAAACCTAAGGCCGGTACCCTTAATCAGCCCATATCCAACCATAATATTCTCTATTCCGGTCACTTCCGGTGCACTAGAGGCCTCCATTACCCCAAACTATGGCTCAAAATGTAGGTAGGGGACTCTGCTACCTGAATAAGGCACCTATTTGGTTCTACAAAGCCCCTGGATTTCATGGAAAGCGAATTTTGGGGGGTGGGTAGGGTAATTTTCCCAGGTGCGGCTTCGTTTCCCTACTCCAAAGGCCCCAGGCTGCCCGAGTTACCCCAAACCTTCATTAAATGTGTAGCTTAGGATCTTATCTTTCTAAACATGCCAAGGGAACCTTCCTACTAGTTCCCGTAAGGAGAAAAACGCAAAAAACCAATGTGCGGTAGTGGGATTATATGGCAATGTCCAGCTCAGGGGTCATACCATGTCCAATTTTAGCCTATGGCTCGATTTCAACAAACGAGGGCTCAAAACGTAGGTAAGACATCTTCCTAACTAGTTTAGGCATTAATTCGGTGAAATAAGGCCAGCAAAATCCGTAAGAGGCATAAAACCTAAGGCCGGTACCCTTAACCAGCCCTTATCCAACCATAATATTCTCCGTTTCCGGTCACTTCAGGTGCCCTGAAAGCCTCCATTACCCCAAACTTTAGCTCAAAATGTAGGTAGGGGATTCTGCTACCCAAATAAGGCCCTGGTTGGTTCTAAAAAGCCCCTGGATTCATTGGGAAGCCCTAAATCAGCCCATATCCAACCGTAATATTTTCCGTTTCCACTCACTTCCGGTGCACTAGAGGCCTCCATCACCCCTATGGTAGTACAAACTATGGCTCAAAATGTATGTAGGGGAATCTGCTTCCTGAATAAAGCCCCTGTTTTGTTATAAAAATCCCCTGGATTATTGGGAAGCCGATTATTGGGGGTGTGTAGGTTAATTTTCCAAAGTCCAGCTTCGTTACTCCACACCCAAGGGCACAGGCTGCCCAAGTTCACCCAAATCTTCCCTAAATATGTAGCTTTGGGTCTTAGCTTTCTTAACATACCAAGGAAACCTTGCTGCTAGGTCCCCGTAAGGAGAAAAACGCCAAAAACCAATGTGCGGTAGGGGGATTCCAAGGCAGAGTCCAGATCAGGGGTCATACCATGTCCGATTTTAGCCTCGGCAGGCCCTCGGGATAGGTCAATTTCAACAAACGAGGGTTCAAAACGTAGGTGAGACGTTCTCCTAACTAGTTTAGGCATTAATTGAGTGATATATGGCCAGCAAAAGCCGTAAGAGGCATGCCTAAGAACAGTACCTTTAATCAGCCCATATCCAACCATAATATTCTCTGTTTCCGGTCACTTCAATTGCCCTCAAGGCCTCCATCACCCCAAACTATAACTCAAAATGTAGGTAGGGGACCCTGCTACCCGAATAATGCTCTGTTTGGTTCTAAAAAGCCCCTGGATTCATTGGGAAGCCGATTATGGGGGTGTGTAGGTTAATTTTCCCAATTCCGGTTTCGTTTCTCCACACCCAAGGCCCCAGGCTGCCCGAGTTGCCCCCAAAAAGCAAAAGCCGTAAAAGTCTCTGTTCCGGTCACTTCCGGTGCACTAGAGGCCTCCTTTATGCCATTTATGGGATGTTCCCTCTGGCCCGCATTTATACATAGACATACCTCCCATTTATGGGATGTTCCGTCTGGCTCGCATTTATACATAGATATACCTCCCATTTATGGGATGTTCCCTCTGGCCCGCATTTATACATAGACATACCTCCCATTTATGGGATGTTCCCTCTGGCTCGCATTTATACATCTATACCTCCCATTTATGGGATGTTCCCTCTGGCCCGCATTTATACATAGACATACCTCCCATTTATGGGATGTTCCCTCTGGCCCGCATTTATACATAGACATACCTCCCATTTAAGGGATGTTCCCTCTGGCTCGGATTTATACACAGACATACATCCCATTTACAAGATGTTCCCTCTGGCCCGGATTTATACATAGACATACCTCCCATTTATGGGATGTTCCCTCTGGCCCGCATTTATACATAGACATACCTCCCATTTATGGGATGTTCCCTCTGGC